>JABCKB010000221.1:0-47323 GCA_013184455.1 Fusarium continuum
TTATCAGTTGATTATCTCATTAGAAGATCGGCTTTGGAAGAAAACCTCATTTGATCGGAGGGTCGGAACTGGTACCTCCATGTAGCTCCTGCACTGCCAAGGGGATGCATTTCCACCAGCTGAACCAATGAAACGAGAAGCGTCATATTAAGATCGGCTAGTGCAGACCCTGGGACAAGATACTTGGCGATAGGGTCAAAGCAGGGCTGACGTGTTTGACGTGGCGCCTCGGACCATAAGTACCTGGCCAACAGTAAGCTTGGCCGCCCATGATTCGAAGCAAACATCATGTTCGGATATGTCGGATCTGCTCATATAAAAACTCTTGGTAGTAAGCAGAAGCAGAAGCAGACTCAAACAACAAACCTGAACTGTAGGAATTGTGGATCATTCCTCGCTATTTCCGAACCGATACCACCTTGAAAGACTGGCCCAACTCATGCCAAGTAAATTACTTCTCCCAACTACTTTGCCAATTTCTCAAAAAGTGGAAAGATCCATCTCGTGATGGAAGCGCATAAAACAGTCGTCGCCGGCGTTGCTGAGCGGGTTAAGCACTTTCACGCTCGCCTGGAGCCCTTTCGATTATACCATGGATCGACTAACAGCACACGACACTCGGATCGTCGTCTTGATAACACCGTCGATACGAGCAAGCTTAACCATGTTCTAGAGGTGAACAAGGAGTCAAAGACGGTTCTCGTTGAGCCCAATGTTTCAATGGATGTCCTCGTGGATGCGACTCTACAGCATGGGCTAGTTCCGCTGGTGGTGATGGAGTTTCCGGCTATCACGGTTGGAGGCGGTTTCTCGGGGACGTCGGGTGAAAGCAGCTCTTTTCGATACGGCGCTTTTGATGCTACCGTCAACTGGATCGAGATTGTCCTTGCTGATGGGACTGTTACGCGGGCGTCAAAGACGGAGAAGCAGGATCTGTTCTGGGGGGCTGCTTCGGCCTTCGGAACCCTCGGTGTCGTCACGTTGTTGGAGGTTCAGCTAAAGGAAGCCAAGAAGTATGTCGAGCTGAAGTACAGACTCGCACGGGGTCCTTCTGAGTCAGTCAAGATCATCAAGGAGGAGTGCAAGAGATGGGAGAACGACTATGTTGATGGCATTGTCTATTCAAAAGACACCACCGTTGTATGCGCCGGACGTCTCACAGATGAAATTCTAATCAGCGCAAAGCCAAGACACCTGAGTCGACGCAAGGATAAGTGGTTTTATCTTCACGTTGAAAAGGTACGGGACGGTCTGCGGATGGGTTCGGTAACCTGCGTCGCCGACTATATCCCACTTAAAGACTATCTCTTCCGATACGACAGAGGTGGATTTTGGGTCGCCAAATACGCCTTTGAGTACTTCATCACGCCTTTCAACCGCCTCACGCGATACATCCTGGATCCACTCCTTCGAGCGCGCGTCATGTACTCGGCAGGCCACAAGAGCAATCTATTCGACTACTACATGGTGCAAGACGTGGGTGTCCCCTACAACAGCGTGCCGGAATTCCAGAACTGGCTGGACAAGCAATTCCGCATATATCCTCTCTGGCTGTGCCCACTGCGTGTCCGGCGCGAGGAGCCAGACTCGGGTCACGGCCTGCACGCCGAGTTTGCAAAGTCTGGAACCGCAGATCTACTCAACTTTGGCGTCTGGGGACCTCTGCAAGGCAATCGGCGAGATGCTATACGACACAACCGCGCATTGGAGCAAAAGGTGCAAGACTGCGGAGGAAAGAAGTGGCTCTATGCGCACGCGTACTACACCGAGGATGAGTTCTGGTCGCATTACAACAGAGAGTCGTATGATGCGCTGAGGGCAAAGTACGGAGCATCGTATCTGCCGAGCGTATACGACAAAGTCAAGATTGACATCGACGGTGATGAAAAGCTCATGAAGTCGACTGCAAGCACAGGCTGGCCGGTAAGAGGACTGAGGGGAGTGTACAGAGCGTTGCTTGGGGGAGATTATTTGCTGCAGAAGAAGTGATGAATCATCAGAGCAGAAGTGAGATATCAAAATTTGATATGCTTACTTTTTTTATTTAATATTAGTATTGTACATAGGCTCCTATCTGAGCAACGACATAGACAACTTGATACTCTGGGCAACTCGCCTTTGTTTTGACACAACCCAAAACACCAGAACAATCTTGATGATCATATGCTCATTCAGCCCTAAAACCACCCATTGAGCCACCGCCTTTTCTTCCACTCAGCTCCTTCATCGACTCAACCTCCTTTCCATCCCTAAGCTCCTTATATCGCGAGGCAATGCCCGGCTTTCCCGACGGCTGGCCAATGTATCCAATCTCTGTCGAGTTGGCAGCTACCATGTCGCTCTCTAGAGTTCTCTCGGGGGATTTTCCTCGTGTGGGGAGCATGATGTAGACGCCCCCAGCGAGTACGCCGGCCGCCGCCGCGATGGGCATCCTTGAAGGCGTCAGCGCTGAGCTGTGAATAGGAGAGTCACTGTACCAATTCCTCTTGATTGCCTCTGGACCACCTGGTCTTGCAGGTGGGGGCTGCTGACCTCCTGGGCCACCGAGATTACCATCTGGGTGGACATGTGTTGGGTTGGTGGTTGCTAGACGGATCTGAGGACGGAGGAGAGCGGGTATGCGGACTACAGGTCGAAGAATTACCCGTATCGGCGCCATGGTTGTGTGCTTATTGAATGTCTTGTTCAATTGATCAATACAACATTTATTGTAAGATGGTAAATAGGCTTGAATAGCTAAAGGGAGCTCTACGTATTTAAAGAGGGGTCCTTGCCCGAGATCAATGACTCCAGGGCTTTGCGGATGATGAGGGGATGACGTGTGATGGCTTCTCCTCATCCATTTAGAAACAGTCACCCCGCGTCAAAACATCTGGGGATGGTCATTGACGGCTATTGGATGTCATTCCTATTAATGGCCGCTTTTAGGTCGGGGGCGTTGCGGAGTGCTTGTGAAGTTGTGATGAATGGTTCAATACATGGATTGGGCTAGAACTTCTTGACAAGGATGTTACTGGTGGTTTTATAAGGGTAGCAATGGGAAGCTTTATGATCGTCTGGCCGTGGAAACATGAAACTGCCATCACTTACAGCTTAGCGGAATAAGATTCAGCAAAAGATGGAGTCCTAGTGCTTCATCGCCCGGGCGGCGCTGCCCGGCCTAGACACCGGCAATTGTGGGACCCTCTGACCGGTAGGTTTTCGGAGCATGGCCGATACCGATAGGGAGATGAGAAAAAAGACGGGGCGCTTCTTGATGAGTGGCAATTGCAGTCGGCCTCTGGCGGAATATGCTCAGATCATGGTTCTCATTGAGTCCCTTTGCTGTTGCATCACTGCCAAACGAAAAGCTGGCAAAAACCAGAGAAAATAACCTCCTTCATATCCCGTAGGCAGTAATCGAGAGCAGTGCAGTGAGACGATGGTGAGCAGTTGAGAATAGGCTCCGGCCTTGCCAGTGTCGAGAACCGGACGATCTGCTGATTTTCCGGAGAATTTTGGGTGGGTTCGGTACACGCCGGGTCCGATCATCAGATGATTTTGGGGATGCAAGATTTTGAGAATGCCATCAACATCGGTCGAGTTTACAGACATAATCGGGGAGAGAAGAGTTCTAATGGAATTAACTGCAAGAGATCTCTCAGGAGGATTTCTTCTAACAAAATTGTTCTGAAGGCTTTGCAATGCACACGGCTGTACGGAGTAATAGAGTTCCTGTACTGGACATAACCATGTCAGTCGACTTACAGCTCTTCTCACGGACACGGAGATTATAGCAAGATTCACGATTTGAATTAGATCGTGGCATGACAATATCTACTCCAGATCTCAATGAATTCCAATGTTTGGCCAATTACTTTGTCAGTATAATTCAAAATCAGATGTTGGACTTACCGATACCTTGGTGACGGACCCCTGCATCACCCGACAGGGCTGGGTCATTCTATGGCACCACCAAAACAGCACCATCAGTCAGGTCAGACTATCAACACGCGACCTGTGAACAATACGGAACTTGACGCAAAATGAGCCTCAAGAAGGGAGTATATAATGATTTAGTTGCATGTCTTCAGTCTCGAAATCTTACCATCATCATCATCAACATCAACAATAACAACCTTTGAGATCTCTCAACCCTTGCATCTTCAGCTTCCACCCACTCACTTCACTTACACCCACCAACCAATCACATCAAGCCATCCAAAATGGCTGTTGTTCCCATGATCAAGCCCACTGCTGGCCCCAAGTAAGCCGCAATTCCTCACCGTTGAACCACAGCACACAGCTCTAACATTCACAGGGCCCTTCCAGTCCTTCTCGTCGTTGGAAGCATCTCTGTTGTCGGCGGCTATGTGCGCTCACAACTCACAAACCAGTCGCGCACATTTGATCGCTACTTTAGCAAGTACAACACTACTCAGAGCGAGGCTGTGCGGGCAAAGACATTCAATGGCTCTGTTCCCGACCCTCGAACGAGCCTCTTCAACGTTCTCGGCTGGTAACTGTTTGTTCTAAACGGAATGGTGTTTGGGAGGTTGGCGGCGTTATTGTTGGATACATGAACTAGAGGCGTTTTAAATCTGCCTTGGCGTAATAAAGTTAATTAAACACTACCTGAATTCGAACGAAAATTAGGTTGGCTACCGTCTGAATTGTTGGAGGCATCCAATTACGGTACCGAATTTACCCAGCCACACGGTCTAGTCGTTGACATGGGGAATTAGTCCCATAACTAACTTTAGGCCATAATAGTACTACTTTCTACTTGTTCTTGGGTGAATTTCAGTTCCAAGATAAATATGAACTTGTTTTGGATTAAATACCGCCCCAAATTTATCTGGTGGTGAGTTATTCTGCTCATATACTCTGTACATCACCGACAACCAACGCCAAGCATATAATCCCTTGCCCAGACCAAGCCTAGACATAACCCCGAATTATCTCGACTCGTTAAGCTTAAATCGTGGTCTAGACGGTCTAAAGGCTCAGCTCGATCTTGGCACATCTCCTTTGGTCTTGTCTAGCTCAGCCCTACAGCACCATTCGCCTGCTGACCCAATGGCTGCCCACCAACTGTCAATAGTTACGCCGCGCTCCTTTAATCCTGGCATTCAAAGGGATGTCCTCCTGACGCCACGCGCCTGGCTTTTCCGCCTAACGAGGACTTTGAAGCTGTTTAATTCATCATCTGGTCTGCTAATGGCGGCTGTACAGTGACACTGGGCGTAGCTAAAGATGCCCTGCTCGTAGACTAACGGCGCCGTGGCACTCGGAGGGTTGAAAAGCCGGTTTAATAGGCATTGATTGTAATAGTTTAAATAGTTTATATCCTGCTCCTTCGCACGCGACACAGTCTTGAGGTACATACGCAAGACTTTTAAGCCGGGCCATCGACAAGATGTATCAACCTCAATACCCACAGAACCCATCATGGCAGCAGCAAAATACCTACGAATACAAACCTGTTACCGCACAAGAGGTTTATCCCGTCGAGCTAGGTTTAGGACAGCCTGACAAACGAGAACGAGAAAGACCCGATTATCGTCCTATTCCTCTGCGATGGCCCTTCATCAGCGCGCTCATCATTGTACTCTTAGGTCTCATGGGGTTGATCATCTACGCCGTACGCACATTAGATGGATCTGATACCACAGCAACTCTCGAGAGCCGCTCGTTTAGAATTACAAACGAAAACCTGTACTTTATGAAGAGACAGGATCTTGCGAGCGAGTCTTCTCTACCAGAGCCAACAGCTGAACCTGGGACAGTCGCTGTTGATCCTGGCGCCGGGGAAACACAAACTTCTGAACCTGAACCTGCAGATGATGCTTCAGCTACTGCTACTGATGACGGGGAGGGAGGTACCTTAACGACAGCCCTCGTCGAGAAAGTCTTCACAACAATGGTCACGAAGCCTGGATCTCTCCAAGTCGAAGAAACAACCGAGACAATCACAGAAACAGGAGAAATCACACGCACCGAAGTGATCACCGAGGAACCCACCACTATCGTCTCTGAGCTCCCAGCTCCTTCGCTGCCCCCCGAAGAACAATCTACCTATCAACCAGAGTCGACTACATTCGTGCAGCCCGGACAGACAAAGACGAGCATCACTGTTGTAGCAAGCGGCGTGGTACGAACAACTGTAAGAGCAACGACCAAAACAGGACCTCCGATTGTGTACGCCTCTGTTGGAACCACGACCCTTTACTCTGTTCTCACTATTGGATCGGATGGAAAGGTTGCCAAGCCCCCTGTTACAAAGATCAGAACGAGTGAGGTCGCAGCCACTGTCAAGACGGTCGTTGACGCGCCACCGCCCACAACGATAGTGCAGACACTGGCAGATGGTCAGGTTATCACGTCCGTCTCTACACCGCTGGCAACCACACGCGTCACGACCGTTCCGCCGACCAAGGTGGTCATCACCGATGTTTCTACACCTACTGGTGATACCCATATCGTCGTCGAGGCTACAACACACACACTTACGCATTCGGGGTACTTTATCGGCAAGTTTCTCCCACCTATCGTCGCTGTCCTTCTGGCCATGACTATCCGAGCTCTGAACCAAGCAGCACAGCAGTATCAACCTTTTGCTGCGTTGACGAGAGAGGGCGGTGCTCTGGGTCGCGAGGCTTTACTGCTCAGCTTTGATGGCTGGATGAGCATCTATCTCCCGTTCAAGCTTCTCCTCAACAACCAGCCTCTGCCCTTTCTCACAGCACTCGCCCTGTGGGCTTCGAGCGTCGTGGCGCCTCTGTCAAGTGAAGCCATTGGTCTTAAGATTTATGGTCGCTGTAGCAAGGGTGCCATTGATGGCTGCGCTCTTGAACTTGGAGTCTCCAACAAAGCCGCATATGCCCTTGTCGGTCTCCTAGGCGCCATCGCTGTGCTGCTCGCTTTCACCCTCAGTGTCATCAGTCGCCACTGGCGTACTGGTGTCTTTGCTAATCCATGGTGTGCGGCCAATACTGCGGCACTGGTTGCCCGTAACCCAGAGATTCGGCCTATGGCTGCCAACGACTGGAAGAATCTCAAGAATGCCGTCACCGAGAAGAGGTTCGCCATGGGATGGTTCCGCAACCAAGAAGGACGAGACGAATATGGCGTCGTTGTGTGTGGAGATATCGACCGTGGCATCACAGCTCCCTATGGTGTTGAGCCATACACCGAAGGCATGGCCTATCGACCACACACACACCGTCGAGCTCCTCAGACCTTTATGGCCTTGAGTTTCTGGTACCGCTTCACCTTTCTCGTGTTCCTGATCTGTCTGCTGGGCTTTGTCGGCTATTATCACTTTGTTGATACGTTTGGCCACTTGCCCAAGAACATGAAGAAGCTCATGGAGAGCCAAGACTTTGGTGTGCGTTTCGTGTGCTCTGCCTTGGGTGTCATTGTTGTCTTTTGCTGGGAGTTTCTCTTCACCAGTGAGTTTCCTCCCCAACTCCTCTGTTATCGCTTATTCATTCGTCTAGGTGTCTCTGTTATCACTCCGTTCCGTCGAATGGCTCGAGATCCCCAAGTTCCAACACGATCAGTCCTCATGACACCAGCAACAAATCCTATTTCCGGTGTTTTCGTTGCTCTAAGAATCCGCGATCCTCTTCTCTTTTTCACAGCTTTCACCACCGTTCTAGCTCAGTTCCTCCCCATCTTACTGGCCAACGTTCCCTACAGCTTGACGCAAACGAGCGAAGCCCACAATATATGCTCTCGTCTCAGCATCGGTATCCTGCTTATCATGGTTGTTGCCATGCTTTCTAGTTTGTTAGTCCGATGGCCAGACTTGCCGGTTGATCCTCGCAGTCTTGCTGGAGCGCTGTGGTATGTTGCCGATGCACCGTGGGTGAGAGGCCTTGAAGGTGTTGCGGCAATGAGTGCCAAGAAGCGCAAGGATATTGTACAGGGCCTCGGGGGGAGTTGGACGTACGGGCCTATTCATACCCCCATGGGAGAGCGTATGTGTATTGAGCATGGGACCACGGGATTTAGGAGATGATTGAGGATAAGAGCTGTGCCCGATTATACTTAATTTAATACCACCATTGACTTCTTTAAGGTTCGTTTATGCCTTGGTGGTCTTCCAACGCTTGTAAGGAGGCATGAAGAGGTTCTGCTGGTGCAAAGTGCCCTGTCTCGTGAAATTCGGCATGTAAAAGCCGAAGCATTTTTTAATTGCAGATTAACAGGTACAATGTCTTCGTCATTCTTGAGAAACTATACCAGATACCTACATTGTTCATGTTTCAGATATCTCTTTATAGTATTAAAACCTTGCTATCGTGTTTTTAAATACCCGAGAGCGAGCTAGTAGGCACCGTGTATTCAAGTTTTCATCCTGTAGAGCTAACTGATAGACGCTAAGATTAATCGTATATGATTACGATTATAGAGTCTCATGGAATTCGTGCTTCTAATTTTTGGTGCCGATGACGCTGAATTCGCCTTGAAGACTGTTCTTGGGGCTGTTGGATCCTTCAGTTTCAGCTGCATTGCGAGATCCCCCCAAGTCGATTTGAGTATGCTTGGCGTTGAAAACTGCAGCTGAAGTTAGCAACTTCACCTCTCAAATTCAACTACCGACTTCAACTTGGACTTACTTAGCTCCATCTCTTCGAGTGACCTGCCCTTGGTCTCTTTAATCACAAGCCAAGCGTAGACGACAAGGGCAAAGTTGAAAATGCCAAACATGAGAAACGTCTTCCAACCGAGATTGTCCACGGCGTGAGGAGTGATTTGTGAAAAGGCAAAGTTCCAGAGCCATTGAGTAGCTGTTCCAACGGCGATGCCACCCTCGCGGATGCGGGTAGGGAAGATTTCAGACATGTATAACTAGTTGATTGTTAGTCTATAAGGAATTGAACGAAAAGACTTTTGATGACTTACCCATGGCACAGGACCCCAAGAGGTATTGTAGGTCACTAAATATCGTGTTAGAATCTAAATGTGCCTTGACGTAAATCAAGAATTGACTCACTGGCTTCGAGGTAAATCATCGTCAAAGATGCAACTGAAGCAGATGACATGGTACCATCACCAGATGGAGGGTGAATAGCAGTGATAGCACAGACTATCATGAACAATACTCCCATGACAAAAGCACCGATGATAAGAGAACCTCTTCGTCCAATACGCTCGACGAGGAAGAGGAGGAAGAAACCGCAGGCGACAACCTTGACAAGACCAAAGAAGCCGCTGAAGAGGAAAGCATTGGAGCCAACTCCCACGGCATTGAAGATTTGGGGAGAGACTGTGTTGAGTTAGCATGATGCTTTGACATCAGTCTAAAAGACTATGGAAGGCTTACAATAGGCAAGAGAGGTGTTGCCAGTAAGTTGAACGCCTGCAGATATTAGCATTTGAAACTTTCAAGACATCACATTGAATAAGTACCAATTTGAAGAGTGATAACGATAAACATTCGCCATCGGTTGGCAGGAAGAAGAAATTCTTTCCAATTTAGACCCTCAGTGATGCGCTCTTCTTCAGCGATACCAGCGAGAATTTCTGACATCCTATAGTAATCAGTATGGTGATAAATGAATATCGACTGGCTGGCTTACTCCTGCTGAACCTCAGCAGTTAGTTCGCCACCTCTAACCCAGACCAGAGACTCCAAGGCTTCCTCATGTCGTCCAACCTTGGCCAACCAACGAGTACTCTCTTTGGTAAGCAGCATGCCCATTCCTAGAATACCACCCGGCACAAGTTGCAGACCAACGGGTACACGCCACTGGGCAGTTGTAGGTCCCATATGCTTTGCGACAGCGTAGTCAACCCAGTAACTGGTGAAGACTCCAAGGGTGAAGAAAAACTGAAACATGCTGCCCAGTTGACCACGGATCGACTTGGGAGCCATCTCGGCACTATACATGGGGATAATGACGGTGGCGATACCGACGCCGATGCCTGAAATTACACGGCCGGCGTACCATGTTCCGACAGAGTTGTTGGGGTAGAAGAGTTGAAGAATGGCGCCAATGTTGAAGATGAAGGAGGCGAGGACAATAGACAATCGACGACCGAACCGAGCAGTGAATGGCCAGACAAAGAAGCAAGCAAAGAAGGCTGTGCTTTGTGAGCGATAGACTTTGGACAATCCATTGTATAGACGTACCTCCAGCTTGTAATAGACTGGCCGAGTTGGAGCTGACATCTGCCTTGCTCTCCGGTGTCATGCCCATATCTCGCTGAAAGCTCTCCAGGGATAAGACGCCCCCTACAATGCCTGTATCATAGGCAAAGAGGAAAGATCCAATGCAGCTCAAGGCCACAAGGTACGAGGCTCGAAACGTTCCGAGACGAGACATTGCTGCCAATTGTACAAGTGACAATACTATGGCAATGGCAAGGACTTCGAAATGAAGCGGATTGATGCTTTATAAGGCAGCTTTGCCATGACGGAATGCCATCAGAAATATCAAGGGTGGTGCGAGATCACTAGGATGAGATCGAGGTTTCTCGGAGCTCGGTCAGGAAGCCTTCCTGATGGTGAGGGCAGTCAAGGGCTCGGTGACAGCGTGAATAGTGGTAGCTAAACTGTGGCGCTTCTGAGGCGTGCCGTGGGTAGACATCTCCCGGCGCCATGCTGCCTAACCTTAATATGCATAGCGCGTGGCATAATTGAGCGCCAGAGAGGAACGCCTCAAATTTCTTCAACGCTTGGCAAGTGTTTGCGTGGTGATGCGATGCCTTTGACAGGGGAATATCGGGGAGTTGCTGGGTATAACCCGGACAATCGGGAGTGCTCAACCGAGAAAAGGTGGGTCGATGCGTCTTGTCGGTCGGTAAAGCACGTGATTGGTTAAGTCCAGGTACATTTTGCGGAGACCCCGCACGCCATCGCAGGGCTTGTTGATGTGACGGGGAGTTTCAAGAAGCTCTATTGGACACTTCTACCTTCAAGTCAACGAAGCGACCATGGCGTGCTCGAGACGTTTCCTTTTCTGCTCTGAAGGTGAGCGAAGAGGGAGACCAAGGAGATGGATATGGGATGTTCACGCTTGCCGAAGTCCCTGAGTTTGAGGCAATATTCGCGATGGCGTGTGACATTGTCGACAGAGTGTGAGAGACGAGCATTTACCTCTTGCATCTCATTGTTCTCTCTATTGGCATTGTTCGCAGATGCAGAGACTCGATACTGCTTGGTGTGGCATGATCGACGATTAGCATCATTCTATAGACACAATACCCCGACTATTGCAAACAGCAAACCCTTTCTGTACTGGAATGCCGACCGATCCCGATAGTCAAAAGTCCCTCCAATACTCCGAGGCCCTGCAATGAAGGCCGCCTGTGTTCAGTGCCGAGTCCGCAAGGTATGCACAGCACCCAGATCCTCACCGGTACTCGGCCGGTGCTGACTCCGCGTAGGTCCGATGTGACGGTACAGTACCACGCTGTCGCACCTGTGAACGACTCAGTTTCCAGTGCTCTTTTGAGCAGGATGGCTCTCGTGGTCAGTATGCGCCTCGTATGCCGCCAAAATGTCGTGGTACAAAAGCATGCCATGAGTGCCGGACTATGAAGGTTCGATGTTCTGGCGACACTCCGAAATGCACGAATTGCCAGAGGAGGAATAAACCATGCACATATTCATCAAAGGCTGGATCGTCGACTAATGAAGCATCACCGTCTCGAGATGACCCGGCATCTGCGTCAACTTCTCAGGCTACTCTTTCACCTGAACTGCAACGACCAAGCATCGCCTCTAGCTCTCAATCGAATACTCTCGGTACAGCCGTCGATGACATCTCTTCAAAACCCTTGCCTTCTGATGAGATAGTCATTCCACTCGTCAACCAATACTTTGACCGTCTATACGCTCTCCCATCCTACAGTTTCCTCCACCAGGCCACAGTCATCCAAAGATGTCGCGACAAGACCATCGATCGAGCGCTCAAGCTGGCTCTGTGCGCCATCACGGCAATTTACTTTGACAAGCACCACAGCGAACGTGATGATTGGGCTCAAGAAGCTGAACGTCTCATACTCGACCGCCTCGAAGAGCCCTCCATTTTCAAGATACAGGCGTCTCTCCTCCTGATACGCTACCGAGCTGCCGTGGGACAATTCCCAAGAGCCTTCATAATGGCTGGGCTCGCGGCTAGGTGGGCCGTAGCTTTGCGCCTCAACTATGAACACTCCAAGTTAAGCCCCGTCGCGCAAGAAGTGAGAAGGCGGACTTTTTGGTCTCTGTATTTACTGGAGGATAGTTTCTGTGTTGGTCTAAAGGAATTTGAACTATTCGACCCTGACACCATTTATCTTCAGCTACCTTGTGAGGATACCGACTTCCACCAAGAGCGACATGTCAGCACGGGATATTTGCAGCCAGGTAAAGGCCTTGAGCCTGAGGTTCTAGGTTCTCGGGCTGCGTTTGTGCGATTAGCGTTCATTCGACGGGCTATCATGCGACTGAATCGACGCATCTCCATGAAAGAAGTCAGTCTTTCGGATCTCTTCTCGTCGATGGAAAGGTTTCAGAACGATCTACTTCGTCTAAGAACCAAACTGGCAACCTGCGATCAGTACCCACCTTCAGATCACCAGGAACTGCACCGACCGCCTCAATATGTTATAATGGTAAGTAAGCCTTACATTATTATCACCCAAACCAACTGACGTTTCTAGCACATGAGTTGGCACCAGTGCCATTGCGATCTTTACCGCATTTTCCTCACAGAGTATCCCGAGTCAACCCCTCACGCAGCGATCGAGGGCATGTCTGCGTCTGAAAGGGCTCTGATGAAGGACAAGTGTATCTCACATGCTGAGCAAATTGTCAAGGTCTTGTCAGATTTCGTGCAGCACAAAGATGAAAGGGATATGCTCGAGTTTGACGCAGCAGTCTGCGCGTATCACGGCGCTAGGTTGATACTATTCGGGACATATACCGGAAAGGATAATACCGGGCTGCCTATGCAGATGGCTATCAGCAAAGCGCAGCTGTGTCTAGATGTCATCACGCGTTACTTTGACTTTTCAGCACAGCTCAAGTCTATGGTAACTCTACCTCGTACAGTGATCTTCACAGTGGCTAACTGATTGCAGCGACAAGAGCTTGAGCGAGTTGTTCAGCAGCACAAATTGTGGCTCGAATCTTCAGATCATCGTGCTATCACAGCACCCGATCCAGCTCCAAAGTCACCGCCTAAGCTCTCCAAAGACGCCTACATCCGCCAACGACTCGCCATACACAGCCTCCTCCGACAATCCGAATTTGTTGACGACAGCCGAGACGCTGCTCCTGAACCCCCACCTGAACCAGCGCTGAGCTGGACTGCGTCTACAGAGGATGAACAGTCTGCCCCTGAACCGTCGACAGATTGGAATAGAGAGCCTTATCCGCTCAATGATTCTATTACCGATCCGAACCTGCTTTTTGGTCTACCGTATGGTGGTGGTTTGGATTTGAATGCTTGGGCGTGCAGTACGGCTGCGACGCAGGATTTGAATGGTTATTTGGCGGATTTTGACGAACAGTATATGTATTAGCCATTCTTGTCTGATGATTTTACCATAGGGATGGTTTGATCTAGTCGTAATGTTAATGTGGGCAGCAGATTTGCGAAATGTCCGTGAAAGTAGATGTTGCGTTGAGGTTCATGCTGGCTGTGTGGAAGTGAGGCAGTGACTTGGTCAAGATAGTAATGTTCGGACTCATCAGGGTCTTCCTTGTAGTAACTTAAATAGAGAAGAGGTGATGGGACAAGTTTTCACAGTTCAGGTGTTGCGTCTATATATACCCTGACCAAAGGCCGAGTCTCGGATGTCGCTCTGCGCACCGACGTCCGAGACTCTGGACTGTCACTTCGGCCTGTTGCTTTACGATTAGCGAGAGGGTTTTGCTGAAGATACGACAGATCGATTCAGGATTCGGAGCTTTTCATCATGATTCTAGGGATCCAAGTTCTCATTAAGGGATATAAATCACTGCCCAAACAATATTTTCTGCTCGAGTTTTATGACCACGTTCACGCCCATAGTTATGGCAAATCCCTTAGTGATCTTATTACAAAGATGTTACTGTTCGAAATAAGACCGCGCCTAATACAGGAAGTGTAGATTGGAATCAAGCCTTCTCCACGCCACCGAGTCCCGATATGCAGGGTCCATCTACCCCGACGGACCGACCCGGAGGCCCAAACCACGGGAATCGGCTCGTAAACACTATCATTGGATTAAAGAAGGATGTTTTCGATCACTGCAAGGGACCCGGTGTGAAGTTTTGAGGTCTACTCACCCATGCTTTCCCACGTGGCTGGCCTGACGAAATCTGGGGAGATCGATCTGGCACGATGAGACATAGACAAGACGATTGAGTATTAGATGGAGATGAAAACTTATCTCAGGATGAACTTCATTTTATTGTATAGTTTTGCATGACACTGACATAAGGCTTATCGGTTATCGAAAATTAATTTTCGTTTGTATTGATTTGTATTATAAAAGGGGAGAGATGCTATCTATTAGATATGAGCTGATTTCGAGTATCTTTAGCCCTTGAGATTAGTTAATTCTGCTTTCACCACCAGTTTCTTCTAGGCATGACAGCCCTTTGTTCTCAACAACACTAGTTGGGTACTCCAAAAGAGTTTACCATCATGCAGTTAACACAGATCTCTAACGGTCAGCTTTGGACCTTTGCTGAGTCTTCTCGAAAGAGCTGTTCAATGCTGGAGTTTTAAGTCAGCTGCCTTCTTCTTGTCGTGGAACACTAAAATCTTGTCTTTCTCTTCATCTTGTTTATTAGCACTGGATCTGCCTATTGCTAAGCCGCTGTGAGTCTGGGATTGTATCGTATCTTGGCTAACATCTAAGATAAAACTCGAGATGTTCATCTATCAGAACCAATCTGAAAGCCATCTAATTACTATCCATTTACCGCAAGGCGCTGTAAACCCGTAATAAGACCACAAGACAAGTGCACCAGATTCCAATACCTATCTCGCTTGATTTAATATGACCGGTGGGAGGAGATGTTTCTTATTGATACCCTACAATAACGGGGCTTTGTTTAGTACAGATATGAGCCTTGAGTTGCACTGACGACTTAGCTACTTCCCAGATTTCTTGAGCCCCTGATCAAGTAGTTGTATCTCTTTGAAGCCCGTAAGACTTGTGGAGCTTCGATGACATAGCGCCTTCACCAGAATTATCTTCTATTACTGGTTTGGCGTTCGTGGCGCCGTTCCCACAAGTCTTACGGGTTTCAAGGAGATAGGGAGTATGAATCCTCAACTTGGGGAAGGTGGACAGCGAATCGATTAAGTTTAAAGTGCAAATTATGCCCGCACATCAAGACCACAGAAACGCAGCAATGTCCCGTTCAGTTAGGACATCGAGCACATAAAGAAATCTACGAGCATGGCGTGAATCAGCAGTCACGGGATCATCAGGGAGAAGAGCTTGATCCCAGGACACGCTTGGACCTGTGGCTAGACCGGAAGGTATATCCGCATGATCCGGTCTAGACTTGCCCTTCCTAGGCGTCTAATTATCAGACCCGGGTAGCGCTAGGGCTAGAAGAAGATGACAGCAATTCTGGTCATACACCAAGTCAAGCAGGACGAAGGCTTAGTCCAAGAACTAGGTTATCAGCTAGATCGAAAACTGCGGGGCGCCCAGTAGCTCCCTTGAAGCTATGCCTAGTGCTTGATGAGTTCTCATGATCTGCGTTTAAATAGGTTATGAACGCCGGGCTGCGGAATAGATGGACGGAACCATCAATTCAAGCAGCAAACAAAGCTGAGTTCGTTAACTAACACTTCATCGCTTATCGTTGAGGTAGGGTCATACGGTGTCATGATCGATGGTACCGCCATGGGGGGATAGGCAAAGTGGAGTGTCATAGGTTGCTGGAGCGAAACTTTGGCGTAGGGGTAGCCGAGGTGGAAAGCATCGGATTTCGCCTGATAACAACAATCCACGCGCTTTTCAATGGCTTAGTTAGGATATTGCGCACTCCATAAAGCCTGAGTAACGTCATGAAAGCTGGGATGTTTATCATCCATCTCAGAGATTTCAAATATGTAGCAAGATAAGGTATCTCGACATTAGAGCTCTAGATGATTTTTGGCGTGAATTCTCAATCCTATTTGATTCAAAGTGCAAGTCATGATGTGCGTGGAGTTCACAAGTAATGACTGGTCACATAAATGATCATCATGATTGTGTGTTGGCAAATAAGACGTTTTGGGTGTTGAGAGAGATGTGCCAGTCGGGAGTCGGCATCGTATCATCTGAGATTCGTAAGATTGAGTACTCGTGCCAAGTCTATGAAAGAACTAAGAAACATTTATCGCTTGTCCGATGCTCAAGTCAAGAATCTACTTGATGACATGCTTAAGCACCCATGGATGAGGTGCGCCAAATACGAGTTTTGGGGGATGAAACGATGATATTGCGGGAGTCGGAGCGGCCGTCGGATAAATGACGCAGCTGCCCATCAAACGACGCCAACAATGGAACAAGCGTCACTCTGCATATCCGCTAGTATGTATGTATAAGCGCTAGCAAATTGATTTGTCCACCCTTTTTTTTCATCGGTTGGTCGCGCCTTCCACCAGCTCTCTTCGGGCCGTCGGTGTCCCTGACCGATTGGCCTCGAGGTAAGAGCTTTCAGTTTTTCCAGGGAAATGAGTCAATTAAGTAATTTCACGATGGATACGTACCTCGCACGTCAACCTCACGATGCAACCATCTCACACCTCTTTCAATGCTCGTATCTCAATTTTCTTCCCAGATTTGGTATCGGTCAAACGCTGCTCAAACCTTGACTTTGATCCCGGTCGATAGCCTGGTCCATGGCGGAGACCTTTCAAGCCCAGGCGCCGGGATCGAGGAGCTCCAAGCGGGACTGAGGCCTTCTGAAGAGGTCGCTTCTCGGTGCATTCTCGCTCTCATTGGTATCCCCGGATTTTCCTCTTCTGCGGCGTTGCTGAAATGGAAATCATGGCGATAGAGTTATTCGCTGTGGGAACTTGTCAACGGTTTTCGGTACAGAGTTCACAGCCGCAAGGAAAGACTTTGTGTGTGTGTTGCGGGGAACACGACAAGTCTCCGAGAAATTCTCTGTGAAAGAAAATCGGCACAAAAGATCAATCGGTTGGGCACTCTAATGTAGCATCAGGGGCCCGATCTTCATCTATTTGGCTTTGCTCATGGCTCGACTGACTCATGGATTCGACCCTCATGGCTCAAGAGCTCGCCTTGGTCCGGCCGCCATTTCAGATAAATAGCCCGACAAAGAGAATCCACTGGCGAACAAACTGACTGACCAAGATTCTCCCCTGTAAGCATTGGCGGTGACCTTTGTGCACAGCTTTTTTTTGCCAAGCTTGTGGGCCAAATGCGCTCCACACAACGTCGTTCCATGAGTTTTCCATCGGCTAGTCGAGGCCAAAAAGGTGTGTGTAAGAGAATCTTGCGGAATTGATGTGATGGTCAAGGTTCTCAAGTCAGACCAGTCAATTTCGAGATTGATTGCGTGCCTTGATAATAAACTTTCTAGTCTCTTAGTGTAAGAAAATCATACGCTGAATTACACGGGAATCACGACTGAACAACGTTTTTCAATCATACATGCCGCCCCACCAGCAGCTGCTCGAGAAGATCCCATCATTCTCATGTGAGCAGATGGGGTGTGAACCTAGCAGACTTGGCGCACTCAAAAGAAATACTGAGAAGCTAGGTGGCCGGGTCAATTCAGCCAGTGGAAGAACGGAAGGAGCTTGATCAAAAACAGTTGCTTTGAGAAGAATAGGTAAATTGCACCCGGTAGGTGCGGCCCGATGGTGCAATTCGTGTGCCTCAAAATCGTCCCTTCCAATCGATTTGCTTTTCCAGCCCGAGGCTTAGCAGGCACGACCTTCACTGCTGTCCACTGTATCAACACCAATTTTTAGGATGTATACACCCGCTGGACGACCTGCAGTGGGAGGGGAGTGCACCTGTGATCTTGCTCCTTCCGGTCCCGGTTTTCCCACCAACGCTGAGAATCCGGTCCTGGAAACTAGAACCCAGAACCCCAGCCCAATACCCTCAGGGCCACCTTTCTTCCCTTATCTTGCCTCCGCTAACTTACTTGCTCGCCTTCTGACTCCCACCATTCACTAAACATTGCCATCGTCACCGTTACAAATTCTTCTAAGAAAGATAAACCAAACAGTCAAAACAAATCGTTTGCCCACCTCATGGCCGCCGTCGAGGTCGACGTTGGTCTCGGTGGATTGCTCTCAAAATCGTTGCTTAGTTGATATTAATGATCCCCAGTCTTTGGGTCCCTCCATGCGCCCCAAACCTCCGACGTCGCCATGGATCTCGCCTCCGCCGCAGGCGACCATCCGAATAACCTCATTACCAGCCTCGATTCTTCTCTCCCCGTCTCAGCCACTACTTCATCTACCTCGGCCGTCTCTCAGCAATCGGTGAACCCTTCTCAGCCCGCCTCTCATGCCAACTCTCCCGACCGCAAACCCAAGAAGTCGTCCCTGACCTGTACCACCTGTCGCGCTCGCAAGGTACGGTGCAATGGTGCCCGCGACATTTGCTCCAATTGCGAACGACTTGGATTTCCGTGCTCCTACGACGATGGCGACACCGGCGCCTTATCCGGTGCCCTGCCGCGCCGCCGAGTTCGACAGGCTTGCATCAGCTGCCATAGTCGAAAGGCCCGATGTTCCGGCCACATGCCGTCATGCGATCGCTGCCGTTCTCAAGGCATTGAGTGTGTTTATCGACCAAGCAAGAGGGCGCGCATTGCTATGAGAGGCGAGGGTCGAAGTCCACAAAGCCAAGAAGGTGATCGAGACGACGGTAATAACGACAGTGACCCTGGATTGACCGACCCGGCCAGCACCGCAACGCCTCAAGGCTACGCACCAGAAATGTAAGTCGACAACGTAGATGAAGCTCCGCTGGCTAACAAGCAGTTGTAGTCCCTTTCCAGATGAGTCTTTTGATGATTTAATAGGACGAACTTTTAACAAGTTCTTCAACCATGTCCATCATATTCCTATGTTCTCGTTTCTCCATCGAGCCTCCCTTGAAGGACGATACAACTCGGGTAAGGTTGAGAAGGCTCTATTGCTGGCCCTAATTGGTATAACATCATACCTTACGGATATGGGGCCGGGCATGAAGGAGTATGGTGAGAGGTGTATCGACGATGCTGAGGGTCTCATCTTTGCCGATTACACTCGGCCTTCAACCATCAAAGTACAAGCGCTTGTCTTGATTATCAAGCACCGTATTCTTTCCAAGAAATCTCCAAGCTCATTCATGCTTTTGAGTATAGCATCTCGATATGCTGCGGCGCTACGTCTGAATCACGAAGCTCCAAATCTTTGTTTCCTTGCTCAAGAGTCTCGTCGCCGACTCATGTGGGCACTCTACTGTATCGACTCGGGTGTCTCGGGCGGATATCGTGACTACTCTCTCTGGAGTGCTGATAAAATCCATATAGGGTTGCCATGCAACGAGCGCAACTTTGAATTTGACCTTCCACAACCGACCGAAAGACTCGTTCATGATCCCGACAAGCCCCGTAACCCACAAGCCGAAGACATCGGAAGTCTAGCTCTTCATATCCGGATACAACACATGCGACGTCGAATTATGGAGTTTTCAAGACGAGTTATGCTGACTCGCAACACCAAACCCGACGAGCTGCAAGCCGGTATCTGGGGACTTCAGAAAGATCTCAGTGACTTTGCGACACACCTCCCAGCCTCTTTTCAGTTTTCAGAAAGCTCACTCAGACTTCGGGCCTATTCTCCTCGAATATGCATATTCATCATGATACATGTCTGGTGGCATCAATGCCAGATCGATCTATATCGCCTTGCGCTCGGTGGTCTTCGCGAAGCCCTCCCTCGTATTATCCTAGCATCTCTGGACGAGGCTTTTATCGACCATTGCCAACGACAGTGCGTCGAACATGCCATGTCGATGGCCAACATATTCTCATCCATGCACAAACTCAACGCAAAACCTGTAACCGATTTGGACATGGCTATCTGCGCCTATCAATGCGCTCGCGTGCTGACCTACGCATATCACACCAACGGTCCAAAATACGACCTTACCTTGGACGCTGTCATGGAACGGGCCAAGATTTGCTTATTGACCATCAAGTCTTGCTGTGCGGGAAAGACGGCAGAAGGTATTCAAGCTGATCTAGAAAGGCTGATATCCCACGGAATTGCCATTCGCGTACCGTCATTGACACCAGATCCACATGGTCGACTTCCTCTTGATAATGGATATTCACAACAAGCCCTACGTCAGCATGGCCTTCCGGATGATCACGGCATAAACGATGCCAACCAGTTTGTTCCGATGACTCCGGTTTCAATGTCCGCCATGACCGATTCGACATTCCCCCCATCGCTCGTTGCCGATCCGTGGGTACCAGAAAGTCAGGTCTCGCCAGACTTACCACACCCAACTACCGAAGTTCAACCCCCTGCGAAGCCGAGCGTGACCGTTTCCGAGATCGTTCCACGACACGACTTTGAAATTTCAGAGATCAACAATGCCTACGATGGCGGTACAGAAGGGTTGGGTGGAGATAATGGGCTAGAGTACGGCATGGGGCTCGATCAAAACCTATGGATGCCCAACAACGATTGGCTAAGCATGGATGCTCTACACGGTGGTGTTGGCGCCTGATGAGCACCAGATCCGGCTGGAAGACTGGGATTTTCGAATGCTCCTGATGAGCACCCCAGAGTTCTTCAGAGCCATTCCCTTAAACAATGGTACAGCGGGTATTTCGGACTTGCTGTGGGTCAACACCAAACGCTCCGACATTCCGACGCCCGATTCTCGAGCCGATGATCCGATCAGAAGCGCTCAAAGAATGAATGAGGATCATATCTGAATGCCGAATTGAGATGTGTCGGTAACTTTAACTAACGAAATGTCAAAGACACCGGACCAATCTCACATTGGTGAAAAGACATGCCTTGGAGGCGAGAAAATCAATATTGCCCGACGATAAACATCCAACGATCCGTCGTGTGTCGAAGTTGCGGAAAGATTGGTGTTCGAGAACAAGCCGGCCGGCGACATCCCTCGAAGATTATTCGCCCTGCCGTCAATATGGGTTCAATTTAGCATACGTTCGAGCCCGATTTCCTGCCTCTCCAAAATACGCTGGAGAATATCATCGCTACCTGGAACCTTGGAAATGCCCTCGAGTTAAAAAGAACAGAAGAGCGAACGAACGAAACACGATGATATGACTGATCAATAAGAGGGTTCTCTATTTACTTTCAAGAGGAGGTATGTAGCAATGGACACGATACCCTATGCGATAAAACGAGACGCAATTCTAGACATTGTTTAAATTCATGTATGTATGATAGTGCAGTCATGTCATACCTGCGTAAGAGATGAAATAAACGTCAAATTCAAACTTTATCTGCCCTCTAAACGCCATCGTCGTCCCATCCATAAGATGGCCTGTCTCAAATTAACACCTTTGCTGTTCCCAACAGATCAAGGTAACCACCGATGCGCCGACGCAAGACATTATCCCCCAAACACGGCCGGCAGATCAACTGGGATTGGCTTTAACCTCGTACAAATCGTTGCTAGATGTAGCGACAAGGTGATCCTACAGGTTCAACTGCACCAAACAAGAGGAGTGTAGTTGTGTAGAAACATCAAAGTCATAAAATTGGTGTGTCGTCATCAAGATTGGTTGAATAAAGTTCCGAGATCGGCAAAGATAGTGCAGCCTCTACCACCCGCTAAATCTTGACGCGCAGGAGGTAGCGCAACTTGACTTGAGCGACGTCGTAGCAAATGTACTCGTTGTAGAACAGAGTTGCACCTAGAACGTCGGTATCACCAGGTTTGACGCTGGGATCGGGCTAATTAAATGTTAGTATGTGAACTAGAAGCCGAGAGAAACACACGAAAGTAGCATGAAACGAATAAAACTCACCATACTGATACCCTTCAGACTCTCGTGAACAATACCGGCATCAATCCACTTGCTGGGACCCGTGTTGCCTTGACCCCATGTGCTATGCATGCCCTGGTTCTTCGCATCTGTGCCAGCGTTGTAGCTAGCTCCGGTGAGCTTCTGAATAGGATCTCCAAGCTCGGCTTCACAGAGAAGGAGCAGAGCCTCGCCGCCAGAGTTATAAGAGCAACAGTAACCAGCTGACTTGGAAGACATGTCAGCGAGGTAAATGCCCTTACCAAACATGTAACCTGATACGGGAGCTTCGGGAGGCGCGATTCGAAGACCCTGACTAAGGATACCACCGTAATTTGTCGCTCGTGAACCGTGCCAGAGGAGACGACGATCAGACGAGATCTTGGAGAATTTGGAGTCATCAAATCGCTTGAACTCGCCCTCACGCTCGATGCGGAATATGTCTTTCACAGTGTAAGTCACATGGTGGGTAGCACCACGAGACTCATTGAGATAGTTCCTGAGATGGCTAAACTCGCTGCTATTGTGGTCCAGAGGAGTCATCTCCTCGAGTCCGAGACCCTGGAACTGGCGATCAAGAGGATGGATAGTATCCCTCGACTTGCGGTCGATCTTCATGATCTCAGCTGCGTCCTTCATATCCGATAAGCTCTCCAAAAGCTCTATTTCTTTCTTGAGCAAGGTGTTGTCACGGATAATGGGCGGTCGGTTGCGACCAAACGCGTGGGGAATGACAGAGTAGTAGGAGTTGGACAGATGTTCGGTAGCAGCAGCCACAGACATATTCCACTTGGTGGAAGCAAGGTTAGGGTTGTCCATCAAAGCAGCAAGATCCTTGAGCTGCTGGAAACCACGAGTAATGGTTGTCTTACTCAGCTTGCCCAGGGGCAACTTGTTGGCGTCGTAGTTGAGGGAGGTCATGGCAGCCTGAAAGTACTGTTGGTTGAAGATGAGCTCCATTAGCTCCTTGACGGGCTTCTCGAGTTTGCATTCGGGAGGCGGAGCCTCATCTTCTTCCTCGCCGTCTTCCTTCTTGAAGGCTTTTTTGTCGTCCTCATCATCATCATCGTCAGAGTCGGGGTTGTAGCTGCGCTCGACAAAGGCGTATTTACCAGGCTTGGGGTTTTCGGTACGGTTATCCCAAGCGAGGCCCGACTTATCCTTAAATTTCTTCTGGAACTGCTTAATAGCATCATCGACAGTTCCGTTACCCAGAATGGCCTTTTGGCCAATTTCACCAACACGACCCCATCGGGTCCACGTCTTGAAGGTGGTTGATTTGGGATCCTTCAACACTTGTATGCGGTAGAACTTGTTGTTGTTGGCTGATGAATTGGTCTGGTTCAGCGAGGCGTCATAAATGAGACCAGAATCAGGATCGACATAAACCTGGTACGTGGGGAGAGTGCAATGTTCATCAAGAGGGATAGCAACATCCTTCTTCTTGATGAACTGGCCTTCAGCGACGACCTTTTCCTCCTCTAGATTCTCTTCGGGATCATCCTTAACAGCGGCCTTGGTCTTGGCACCCTTCTTAGCAGCAGTCTTGGGTTTAGCTTTGGTCTTGGCTTGCTCCTCTTCCTCCTCTTCCTCGTCGACATCAGCCTTGGCTTTGGCGCCCTTCTTGGATGCCTTGGGCTTAGCCTTGGATTGAGGAGCGACGCTAGTGCTTCTTGCCCGCTTCGACTTGGGCTGGCTCTCCTCTTCGTCTTCTTCCTCGTCAATAGCTGGGGAAGATCGTTTCTTGGACTTGGTTCCGTTGGCAGTAGCTTTGGCAGAGCCATTGGTCTTGGAAGAAGACCAGCTGTAGTCATCGGCACTCAGCTTAATACCTTTTGAATCGGTGTCAATGAGCCAAGATGGGTCCACGAGAGGAAGACCCTTGGTTTGGGCGGCTGTGACTTTGCTGCTGCCGGAGTTGAAGTCATCTTCAGTGGAGACGACGTGAGTGGTGGCTTTTGTGACACTTCTGGTAACTGTTCCTCCGTGCTTGCGAATGAGAGCCTCAAGCGAGGCGTGGCTGTGATCAATGCTGTCAAACTTGCCACTAATTGCGATCGCACAACCATCTAGAGGCGGATCAGCTGCGGGCTTTGCAGCAGCTCTTCTCCTGGGAGGCATTTTGTCGCGTCCTTGGTGAAAGGGTGGTTTGTGTGAGTGAGATTGTCAAGGTGAGTTGAGAGAAGGTGGTCAAATGCTAGCCTGACGAGGAACGGGCTCAACTAAAAAGAATGTCAGCAGTCTCCTAACAAGAACCAAATCCTTAGTAGCAGTGGGGACGGAGTTGGTAAGGGGCTAAGAGGCGCGGCGTCATACCCAACAGCTTTTGGCTTGTCAACAAGAGCTGACCGAATCGAGCAATCGCCGAATCTCAGGGTGATCCTTGCCTTGGCCAATGGCGCCAGATGTGGTTGACGAAGGGGAAACAAGTTGAAATTGGGTGGATGAGAGGTATAAAAAAGGTAATAATGTTGAAAGAGAGAAGAGTGAGGGTGAGTGGAAAGAAATTGAGAGGTCTAGAAATGAGGTCGGCGCCTTCCCATTTTAAAGTGACCGTAAGCCTCAGCTCATATGAGGTGACGTTCAGCTGTAGGGGAAGGTAACGCGGGCATCTAGGCTGAAACCCCCACTTTCTGGGCGATCCTTTGACTGCCCTATATAGAGGGTGACAGAAATGGTTTGAATGGTGTCCTGTTGTTGATCGGACTAATTGAGGAGTCACTGAGTTTTTAGAAATAACAACTATTGTCCACCATTTCTTGGAACAGTACAGCACTCGTATATCAGGTTGAACAAGAACAATGCGTCCCTTCGAGAACCTGACCAAGTGTAAGTGTCAGTTTATTCTGTCACCCTCTAGTTCATCCACTCAAGTCTCCCGAGCTACCGTGACGCGCTTCCAGGCACCAGCGCGCCAAAGGAGTCCAGCTCCAGGCACGATCCTGTCACGAAATCATGTGACTTTAATTGAATTCATCATTGGGAATTGCTGCCTGAAGTCAATGGAAGGGGTTGGGGCCTGGAAACTCAGGTATGTTATGCCTCGGAATGAGATGAGGGGCTTGCTAACAAACTCCTACGCCACAACGGAGATGTGATGGATCAACTGTTTAAAGGATTGTGCTTATCTTGGGTGATATTCGGCCATAATATGGTACATCTTAAGTACCTGTTAGTCAATCAAAAAGACTCATCGACTTCTTGACATACTCCTCGTCTAAGATATCAAGCCCACGAATAGCACAATTCAAGGCACTCAGTATTAGATATACAACTCATCACCTCACCCCAAACTCATCATCAGCCCCAAAACCTCCCCAATGAATTCCTATTCATCATCCTCATCCTCGTCGTCGTCGGATGCATCTGTATCACACGTCGTTAGCAAAACCTCAGCGCTCCCTACAGATCAAGCGCATATAGGTCCCAAATACCGTCATCATCATCGTCGTCATCCCTGCCGCTGTCCTCGCTCACCCACTGCACAGCCAACTTGGGCATCATGTCGTGTCCGACAAAGTGCTTCCAGTCTGGTCCCGTGTACTCGCTGACATTGTCCTGTTGACCCTCGAACGTGACATGGGAACGCGATGGGCGTGATATCCATTGCTGCTGTGGAAGACTGACTTTGATGTGGTGCAGTTTGAGATCAGGAATCTCTTTGAGCTTCTCAAGAAACTTGGTCCAGAAGTTGACCTTGGGTGAAGTACCCGTGTGGCCTTCTGGTAGGCGTCGACGAAGGGTCACCTTGTGTAGTTCCAGTCTCTTTAGTGTCGGGGCAAACTTTCGGGCCACCGCTAGTAAATGCTGAGCTTCCACGTTCATCATACCAAAATTGAGCTCCTCTAGTTGGGGATATTCTGGCGACGGTCCTAGAGGCGCAAGAGGAGAGCCTGGTGCAGGAGATGGTCTAGAGTTTGTTGGGGGAGTTGGCGAAGGGGTATTCTCACGACCCAACCATGAGATAAGCATACCAGGTCCAGTGACGCTGCTATGTGTCTCATTGATACGCAGGTGCTTGATATTCTTCAACTTGAGCAGAAAGTTGCGGAGCATCATATCCGCAGTTGATGAGTGGCCGGCAGCCTCATCGCTGGAGAAGTCACTGCCACCGAGCAAGTCGACATCAATATGCAGCTTCTCAAGATTCTCAAGAACAGGAACGACCAATGGTTCCATGTATGAAGTGATGTTGAAAGCACAATCTCGCAGGTGGTTTCTCGACCGCGACATGTGCTCGATTCCTTTTGGCCGCACGTTCGCTTGACCTAGAGCAAAGAGCACGGAGCTAAAGATGGTGCTGCCGTAAGCTGTCGAGGTATCAGGTCCCCAGGCCATACCACTATTCTGGCCAGGACGAGAACCGGTCTCTCTAAATGCTGTGGTCGATCCGTAACTAGTCCAATGTCGGTTCGGGCCATCGCGAGTACGACGATTAGAGTTGAAGTCACGAATGACAACGTCTTCAATATTTTTTAGGTTCTTGAACGCTTCAACGAGCATATCTCGATGATATCCCGTACTCAGCAGCGAAAACTGCCCGTTGTAAAGCTCCGTCTGCCTCGCAGTGCGAGCATTGTGACCATGAACCTGAAGAGCATGAGCGAAGCGATCAAGGCCAAATTGCACCTTGCGAAGATGACCGCTGAGGCGACTCTTCGATATGTCAATCAAAGCCTGTAGACTTGTCTCTGAGATCATAAACTGTTTGCGGGTGAAGAACTCATTGGTAAAGGTGGTGTACAAAGCCTGCTCGATGGACCGACACGCCAGACGGACATTGCCAAGCTCGGGGGTTGTGAGGAAGTAAGTAATTCGCAAAAGAACTTCGAGAGGGATCTTTTGAAAGGGAGACGTTGATGTTGCGGTCAACAAGGGAGTGTCAATGCTAGTCATGGCGGTGTCTGGGTCGGCGGCCATTGTGGTGCGAAAGGCGAGTCAAGAGGAGAAAGAAGAGGCGAAAGAAGAGGCTGCTAGCTGTACAAGGCTGATGTTGTCTTTTATTATTGTGTATGTATGCACAGTGAAGAGGTTGTAAGTGCGTTGTGAGTGTGAACGTGGAAGCGAATTGACTGGTTGATGTCAATCACAGTTGAGACAGCAGGCAGCAAACAGGCAGTCGCTCCACTAGGAGACGGCTGTTGACACTATTAGCCACTCATTTCCTCTCATGTTGTGTAACCACTTACATTATCTTGCACAAAGTAAATTCCCGTGATTTCTTCGTCAACTCTTGCTAATCATGCAATTGAGAGCTGTTGAGTTTGAGTGACGTTTTAGTGAGCTGAGCTGAGCTGAGATGAGATGAGTGAGGTGGGTGAGGTGAGGATAATCGACGGCACGGCAATGACGTTGGGGTTGAGGGGACCAAGCGTTGTAGCCGCCAACGATCCACTGAAACAAACACATTCACCCCCATTAACTTATTATCGGGAGCCAGCTACAAATTAATCACACATCGCTTTGGAAGTACCTAGTCACTACACCAGATTGATAAGCATAAGGACCAATAAAGATAGGATAACAAAACACCCAGTGGAATAAAACATTTCTACGCAAGTAAACAGTACGTGTTCGGACATGGTATTCAATCGCGCGACAAAACCTATGGAATCCAATACACTTCTTCCAACAGCGTATCTAGCCCTTAAATGCATCCAGTCATATCTCTCTCTCCCCCTCTCTCTATAAAGCATCCATATAAATCTTATAGACGCCAAGCGCCAAACATAAAAACACGTGGGTATAATACTTTCAGCGCCTATGAACTCAGCGACCCCCCATAAACTCATTCTGCCGCAGGAAGCTCGTCGCCAGCTCATCGCCTCCATGCTCAGCCGCTTCCATCCAGTGAACCGCGACACACATCAGTCCGGGGTCGCTTCTCACATCGCTCTCCTTGCCATCGCCTCCTCCGCCCGAAAACCCGGCGCGGCCTCCTCCGTTGCCCAGACGCCCATATTTGTCCATGACCGTCTGCTTAAACACCTCGCGTGGCTTTGAAAGAGGGAGTGTTGTTCGCTCAACGTATTCCGGGTTGGAAAGGTAGAACAATGCAAGCTCGCGCTGTGCAGTTGGGAATCCTTCCTTGGCCGTGATTGTCCACATCTTGCCCGCATCATCCAGTTTGTATGTTGTAGATGGGGGTGGTGGTGTGCCTGTTGTGGATTGTGGCACATCTGTTATCGTATTGTCGCTGGGTTTACGCACATGCGTATGCGCTGCGACTACTTCATCCGCCATCTCTACCATGGTTCGGCATACCTCTGACTTGAGTTTGAGAGCCGCCAGGGCAGTATTCCAGAATGCCTTACCACGCTCCTGCTTGTCCAGCACTGAGGGCGGGACGAAAGAAGCAATAAACTGCAAATCTCGGAAGAGCGTCTTAGGACGAATCGATGCCTCGCGGAACAGAGCCTGCAGCTCTCTGGTGATGATGTCAGTGTTGACGTTTCCTCCCGACATGATCGACCTTGTCTCGGAGCTGGCTTGCCGAGGACCAAAAAAGGGCGTCGTAAGTTGAGATTGAAGTGCTTGCGATCGTCGTTCTTTGACGTTGTCGATTGTCCCCTCCAAAGGTGTAGGGCGAGCGTTTGTTGTGTGCTCTGTTACCACGCTTGATCCAGCATCAGACCGATTCCATCGTGGCCTCTTCTGTCCACTTGATTGCAGTGCAGCTACAATAAGGTTCTCCAGCTCGTATAGAGCGTTCAGCTTCGCGTAAGGGTTAGGGTGAACACAAAACATGTTGAGCAACCGTTGGTACGCTTTCTTGAAGGGGAACTCTGTTTTGTCTTTCTCCTCCTTGGTTCCAGACAGACGTGGTGTGGAATCGTTGGTGCTGGATCCCTCGGCTGAACCCAAGGGAAGGCTTTCTGAAGTTTCTGACGCCCGCTCAGAGTTTGGTTCACCAGCACCTCGCAAGTTACCAAAACTCTTCTTCTTTTCGATAACCCTTGGCCGTCCTGAACTTCGCTTCTCTTTGATCTCAGATCGACGTCGCGCGCGCCGATCTAGAGCATCTTTGCGGTCAATGCACTGTTGGCCCAAATTGTCAAACCAAGCATCTGTTTCAGAACCTCGAGAAAAGACTTGATTACCGAGGTCAGAAAGCAAAAGACTGGTAAGAGACTGCCTCAATTCGCTAAGGAAGCGGGCCTTTTCATCGTCAACTCGTTGTTGCTGGAACACCGTCTCGTTAGATGACGCAGACGTGCCAGGGCGTCCTGTCGAGAAACTCGAGGTAGACGGTGCGGTACCGAGGTGCGGCGGGTGGGAAAAGGTTGTAGAAAGGTTTGTCAAGCTCGTCGTGGGCGAGTACGCTCGTGATGCTCCTGAACTAGGAGACATGATCGGTTGAAACGGCGACCAAAAGGTGCTAGCCGAATCATTCGTGTGCGCTGGTGAGGCTCGGTCAAAGTACTCTTGTCCATCAAGGATATCTGAAAGTGCTGAGCCAGCCCGTGGCATGCTTTGTCGCACCGAATCGAGTGACTGCTGGCTAGGATTGTGCATCGATAGTGATCTTAGATCTCGTGCAAGGGAGTTTGGCCTGCTCGACGTCGGACTGAATTTGCGATCGTGTTCGCTGATGATGCTTCCGGAATCATCTCCATTCCAGGAAACCTCTCGCTCCCTGGCTCTCGCACGGTCATACCCAAGCTTGTCGCGCTTGTATAGCTCACTCGACCACAGAACCGGCGCTTCTCGTATAGTTTCGCCGACTAATCTTGAGATGCATTTGTCTACTTCATAACAAAATCGGTGAATACGTTCTTCGCCCATGCAGAAGTTCTCTATACCACGGTTCTGAAGCCATGCTGCAGTCGCTTCGGCAGGATCATCGCTCAGCTTGTTTGGTCCTCCTTGCTCTTCAGAAGCTGCGAGCAGGTCCATTATCTGAGACTCAGTGCGGTAGAGATAGGAAGAGCTTGGTCCTCTAGCCATGTGGGCGCGAGATCGCTGAAAAGAGTTCCAGCGTCGGGGCATACCCATAGTCTTGAGCGCTTGGCAAATGTCACGACTGTGGGCATACTCTTTCGAGTTGCGTACGTCTGTCACGTACCACATTTTGTCACGCACAGCTCGTACGCGTTTCATCATGCGGTCAATGATCCCTTCGTGACGTTCCTGGCTTTGCTTGAGCCATACCAGCCAGGCGTCGTACTCCTCAATGGCGGAAGCAGATCGTCGGATGGAATCTCTTGGTCCACGAGAGAAAATGTTGATGAGAACTGCAAACCCATTTTCTCGGAGAGAGGGAGATGCAAGAGCGTTGAGCTGGTTGAGGGTCTTCCAGTATTGATGAGATGAGACAAAATCTGCAAGTGCCTTGGATTGTGCTGAGGCTGCCTTTAGCATGGTGATAAGAACAGCTTCCGGCTTGTCATCCTTGGTATCCACCTCGGGGATAGATTCCCGCTTGTCGCTTGACTCTTTTCCGATTTGCTTCCTATACGGATTACGGCTAGCCATCGACCGCTCTGTGGTGATAATCTTGCTCTTCGACTTGTACCTCTTGAGGCCAGACGCACGGTTACTAAGTTGAGTCCGGCTATTCTCTGGTTCAAGGCTACGGGGGATTTCGTAGTCCTCAACAAGCTTGAGAATCGAGTCTCTTAGTTGATGATAGTCCTTGTCAAGCTCGGGTCCTTCAGAGACATCCTCCTCATCTGTGTCAGTACTAGATGAGTTTTCTTCATCGTCCAACTCGTCGTCAGGGTCGAACGTCATGTTTGTGGATAGACTCTTTCCATCAGAGGAGATGAAAAGCACGAGCCATCGCTCGGCGCAAGGGTGACACGAACCGCGGACGATATCAGAACCTAGATTCTGTGTCATCTCGTGCAGTGCCAGACGCAGTCGATAGCCGTCGTCCTCGTATTTGTTCAGACGCCTCTGCAATTCCGAGTCCATCGCTGGAGGAGAATATCGCTGAGGAGTCACTGAGGTCTGCTCATCTAAGTATCCATCCCTCGTAGTTGTGTCACTAAATACTGAAGAGGCGCTAGTGCTGATGATGGAGGCAGTCTCAAAGTTGTTCCTTGGATTTGACATGGATATGGGCTGTGAAATGGCAGACATGCCGGAAATGGAGGCTGGTCCTGATCTAAAGCTGCCCGAAGCTGATTGTGGTCTTCTTTCTGGAAATATGGCATTCACCAAGGTCGCTAGATCAGCTGGGCTAATAACCAAATAGGGATGAACCTCCTTGGTTTCTCTCAGGGACGTAATGGACCTCGCCGGGAGTAACTTGGCAGCTGGTACCTTGGATCGCGATCCCTGGAAGCGGGCGAGAATGCTTTCCACGTGCCCTTTGATCTTTGGTGGCACCTCCACGGGAACACAGGTTGCCGAGGGCTTACCACTCCACATGCTGGAAACATACTCATGAGCCTTCATGGCTACCTTTTTCAAAATCTTCTCACGCGCGTATGGCGTGATGTGATACTCGGCCAGCATTCCGTAAGACTCTGGATGGATAATGACGCCCAAAAGGAAGACGAAAAAGAGACATCTCCAGACCAACCACCTGGAGGTGTTTTCGACATACTTGTGGTCGAGCTTCTTCAAAATAGCATTTCCAAGTTCCAAAAGTCCTTCGGGTATTCCGGTGGCGTCTTCATCGTCGACAAGTTCAAATAGTTGGTTCACTGCTCTCTCGTAAAACTCCTTGGCTGCCACTTCGTCTGAGTGGTTCCAATCTGATAGGTTAAATCGTGTGCCATGTTGGTCTTCGGCACGGTCTAATAGAAAGGCTCCATCCTCAAGAATCTTCATCAGATACCATTCCATGTTGGATTTGCCAGACCAGTCACGCATTGCTGTCCAAATGTTGAGAACGGAAATAAGAAAGTGCTCGCCAGTGGATTTGGGTTCTGAGATAAGTCGTGCCAGAGCGGTAGCCCATATCTCGGTTCGTCGTTGGTCCTCCGAACTATCAGGTCCGGCAGAGTTGGCAAAGCAGGTGTGAATAAGAATAGATAGAGGGTCATGACGTTGAAAAGACAACAATCGCTCTATGTCCACGGCAGTGCTGTTTCTTCCGGACGCACTTGCGTGGGATCTTCCTCCAGAACGGCCATGGAATGGAAGGACAGATTCCACGGGCTCCAAACCTTTGTGATAAGTCAAGAATGAATTCAACTCGGAGCTTGACAGAGAACATATACGAGTGGCCAGGTAATCCGGATTTGTACGCAGCTGTGTAAGAAAGTCTAAAAATGTGTCTCGAGCAGATGCAGAAATGTCGTGCAGAAATGGTGTGATTGATTTAAGAGGACCAAGAGCTGCCGAGTTAGTGGGAGTATCCAAACTTTCAGAAGAACCAAGACCGGCTGTAGCGAGACCTTCCATCTCGGGATCGAGAAGGGCATAACGACGAAGCTCGTCGCAGCTGTTGCGGACATCATGGATGGCGCTGTAAAGGGCAGAAAAGTTCTCCTTGTCGTCACGACGGAAACTGTCGACCAAATTACGATGGGCAATCTCTCCGCAGCGGGTCAGACGGGCGCTGAGAGCTGTGGACACCAAATTCCTCTGGAGACGTAGACGGGTGTTTGCGCGCTTGCGCTCTTGATATTTAGACAGTCGCACTAAATGAGCCAGCTCCTCGAGGGTTGTACTTTCGGATTCAGGTGATAGATGTGGATTTGTATACTGCGAAACGTCTTGTAGCAAGGGTTTAAACGTAGAAGCGGATGGTCCGTTGTCGGTCTCGTCGTTGGGTTTCACAGAGTCGCGAGGATTGTTTCTTGGCGAAGGCTGACCAGGCATATTTGGTTGTGCCACAATGGGCTTTCGGGAAGACATGACTGGTGAATGTTGGTGAGCATGACCCCGATGATCTTTGTCGTCAGGATGTCGCAAAGGTATTTGCGCCGCGTCGCGGGTTGGACTGGGGCTCGGAGAGCGTCGTCGTCGAGATCGAGGTGGTTCCACATGAATGTCGACAGATGGAGGGGGCGACGTCGAATCTTGCGCAACTGTAGACGACACAGCTGTGAAGCCGGTCAAATCAGCACAGCTCGAAGGCATGCAGAGCAGACCAGTAGCCGAACCTAGTTCAGACTAGGGAACGGCTGACGAATAGAGACGTCGGGCGACGTACTGGGAGCAGAATGAATGCGGACGGGTGAAGACAAAGATCGTTGCATAGAAACCATTCTGAGATCAAACTCAGCGTCGCAGCAGCACAGCTCCTGTGGCAGCTCTCTATGAGGCGCCGCTCACGGGCGTTTAAGCAAAGGTATAGGACTCGAACAGATGCAGGCGGAAGCAGGTCGCAAGGGATATTGTTGTACGAGGGTTCGAGAAGGGTGCTAGACCTGCCAGCGACGAACGGACGAAGTAAAGAGTGACAGCGCGCAAGGTTGGAATAATGGCACGTTCCAAAGAGTTCTAGCGTGTGGAGGACTGGGATCGTATCACGAGTTGAAGTCGCACGTCGGATTTGCTCAAGGCAAGACAAAACACGAGGATGAGGGAGGGAGAAAAGTCTATGGCAGAGGAAGAGGAGGAGAAGAGAGGAGAGAAGAGAGAAGATGTGGGAGGCAAGAGGTGAGTCGAGGTGGGAGGTGGGGGAGAATTAAGGTATCGTGGGAATAGACGGACTATGGATAATATTGTACTGTAATAACAGCAACAAGCAAAAGGGGCCTCACAACTGCCACCTATCGGTTGCGCCGACTGTACAGATACAGACAAAGACACGACAAAGACAGACAACCTTGGACAACAAGATCGGGCTGGGATAAGGATAGGATCCAATATGATGGGGTAGAAGTATCCCTACCTCACTACAGCATAACGGACGGGAACAGGCGGTACAGTGGATACTCCGGTACAGTGTTGGCGGGTAGTATGCGCTTAGCCTGTTTTAGATACAAGGACGCGGCAATGCGGGTGAGATTGACACACAATTGGGTCAGCAATTGTTTTGCGGGTCGGTACCTGACGCCCTGTGCGATTCGCACGTGTCCTAGCATGGTCAAGGCCGGGCCGGGTCACAGGGGAGTTGTGCGTTGGCAAACGCTACAAGTTTAGTGACCAAAGAACTAATATCCATGGCTCAGTTGAGTTGTTGTCCAGCCTGCCAGGTAGGAACCAAGTTGGCGGTTTAATCGATCGGTGGACCTCGAAAGAGCCTCTCCTGTACCTTGGCCCTGCCGAGGACACCTGTTCTGTCCCGTCGTTGTGGTTGAGAGTGGAACAAGGATCCATCCACTCGAGTCGACCAAGTCATGATCAATCATGACGGGCGGGATAGGACAATCAGTCATGACTTGCAGGTGTGATTTAGGAGGTATGCCCGTCATTGAAGATTTGAATTGACTTTGTAGTAGAAGCAACTTGACTGGGGATAATGATAAACGAATGTACCTGGTTTGGTGTAACTCTACCTAGGGTCTGAGTTGTCATTGCATTCCCGTCAGCCAGCAAGGACCATCTCTTGATAAAAACCGGACCAGACATTTACGACCACGAGGACAAGCGAGGTAAGAGCGAAAAGAAAGAATTAAAAATGAGCGATAGGGGAAAAACAAATACATGCATGTTCCCGTGTTCGGATTGACATTTTTGTTATGTTGTCGGTTCGTTCCCACACTTGGTATTGGTTAACACGCCTATTCCAACCTCATCCACCAACACCTCTAATAATACTCATATTTGAAACGAAAGCTGATACTGTTGAACTTGACATGTGACATCAACATCACATCTTTCCTTTTCATCCAAGAGTATTGTACTTGTCCCTTAACAATTCCCACCATCTCCCTACCAAAACTCCAACATCTCACAAAGTACCAAAAACCGCCAAACCCCCTCCCCCCCATCCACATCAGCAACCAATCTCATCGCACCACGCCAGTTCCCTCTATGCGAGGCAAAGACAACAGTTTGCTGCAACTCTACAACAGCTGGGTTGTGTGCCAACGCATCACACCCAGACCCCTCCAAGACACCAATCATGCGCCGACCTCCACACCCATCGTCTTCCAATCATTGAATGCCAGGCCAGTTCTGTGCTCAAAGCTCACCGAGAAGCCCCAGCCATTCATATTTGTTAGACAGACCGACATGTCGACTGTCTAGACTGTCTAGCCAGTTATGCAACCGTATTCCGTCTGATATCGACTATTCTCAGCTTGGGATGACTCTAGCTCGCCACTCTAACGCAGTTGTCCCTATTTGTTTTTCCTATCCAACAGCGTATTTGTCCTACCTTTACTGTACCAGGCGGTGCGTTGGCCACGCTTCTCCACTCATCAAAACTCCAGCGTGATTTTCCCAACAGTTCACGACGACTTCATCCGTACATAGCCCCCGGCTTTTCCCCCAGTATCCGCCCTCTTTCAGCCGAGGAAACATCTGCCTTCATGCACGTCAGCGCGTGGTCCATCCCGACACCGGTTGACAGGTTTGTCCGCGGTGTATTGTGGTTTTAACTCATCAACGTACTAGTAGTATATTTTTACCATTACCACGTTGGGTCGACTGAGGCTATTCACTTTCCACGGTTATACCGTAGAACAGTTTATTACCGGGTTCTTTCTTACCACGACTTGATAGGAACCTTGAATAACGGTCATTCAACGATGACCTATGCCAGTACGGAGTAAAAGTTTGGTATTTATCTAACCAAAATTTATATTGAGGCTGCAGATTCGAAACCTTGCAGTACCGCTTCTTTCGCCTCGTAGACACCTCGTAGATCAAAACTCCGCCTCACAGATTAGTATTCACAGCTCTAGCTACGAGGATTTCCACAACTCACCCACCACAGCCACTTTTAATACCGCAATCTTCATCTTTTAACCTGCTTCTTCGCGCTTGTGGCGCATCAGCGGCAAAACTCGGCTTGGAGACAACTGTTGCTCCTATAAGTTGCCTGATGCTGTGAAAAAGAAAAAGAAAAAAAACCTTAGTCATCACGTGAGTTATTTCATACCAAAAGTTTTCATGAGTGATTGAACCAAAACCTCGACCTACCCTGGTATCATTAACCCACCCTAGTATTATCGACTCAAACCACCCCGGTATTATCGTCAAAATGGGCAACGATGCAAAAGCCTCCGGCATCTCGCCATATGATGCCTACCAGACATCTTTGACTGCGAGGTACTGCAGCAAGGAAATGTCCCAGCTCTTCAGCCAACGTTCTCGTCACTCTCAATGGCGCAGACTCTGGTTGCTCTTGGCTGAGTCTGAGAGGGAGCTTGGCATTGAGACCATCACGCAGGAAGCTCTCGAGCAGATGAAGGAGCACCTTACAGTTACTGATGATGACTTTGAGGTTGCTCGGGTTGAGGAGAAGAAGCGCCGACACGATGTCATGGCTCATGTTCATGCTTTCGGAGCCGTTGCACCTGCTGCGGCCGGTATCATTCACTATGGCGTGAGTCTTGATGATGACAGCCTTTGTCTCTGTCTGATTTGAAGTTACCTTTGACAACGTAGGATAGTATGTATTGACTTATGCATCAGGCAACAAGCTGTTACGTCACAGACAACACCGAGTTGATCCTCATGCGTGATGCTCTTGATCTTCTCCTCCCCAGATTGGCCAAGGTCATCTCCAACCTATCCAAGTTTGCCATCGAGTGGAAGGCAACTCCTACCCTAGCCTATACTCACCTGCAGCCAGGTAAATTCTATACTTGAAGCCTGATAAGGAAAACGTGCTAACCGGTTTCGCATCACTTAGCACAATTGATTACTGTTGGCAAGCGAGCTGCTCAATGGGCCCAGGATCTAGTGTTCGATCTTGAGAGTATCCAGCATGCCCGAGATGGCCTGCTACTTCGAGGTAAGCCAAATTGGTGTTCACGCATCCTGAAGGAGTCTGACTTGGTATAATTTAGGTGCACAAGGAACCACTGGTACACAGGCATCTTTCCTCGAGATTTTCAACGGAGATGCTTCCAAGTGTGATCAGCTCAACGAATTGCTCTGCAAAAAGGCCGGCTTCCCTGCCTGCTACGATGTCTCAACTCAAACCTACACCCGCAAGGTCGACTTGTTGATCGCCAACGCCATTTGTGGCCTTGGTGCTACCGCTCAAAGGATTACCGGAGACATCCGCCACTTGGCTTCCTGGAAGGAGGCTGAGGAGCCCTTTGAGAAAGACCAGATCGGTTCATCCGCAATGGTTGGTACCCACATCATCCAGTTCACGATGGAGCAGAAACTAACTACGAAAAGGCCTACAAGAGAAACCCCATGCGCTCAGAGAGAGTATGCAGTCTCGCGCGCGAGTTGCTTTCAAAGCAAGCCACAACCGCCAACACTTTTGCACAGCAATGGATGGAGCGTACGCTAGACGATAGTGCGGTCCGCAGAATCGACATCCCCGAGATGTTCCTTCTGGCAGACGCTATCCTCGGTGGTCTTGACAATATCACCGATGGTATTGTTGTCTACCCTCAGCGTGTCAAGGCTCGTGTTATGGAGGAGCTTCCCCTGATGATCACAGAGAGCATTATCATGAAGCTCTGCGCTAAGGGCGTATCTAGACAGGAAGCCCATGAACAGATCCGCGTCCTCTCGCACCAAGCTGGTCATGTCGTAAAGCATGAGGGGGGATCAAACGATTTGGTAGCAAGACTCAAGGCTACGGAATTTTTCCAGCCTATCTGGGGTGATATTGATGACATGCTGAGGCCAGAGCTTTATATCGGCCGTAGCATCGACATCGTAGATCGTTACTGTGGCCCAGGGGGTGTGGTAGAGAAGAAGATCCAGCCGTACAAGGCTATCTTTGAGAAGGCGGCGACGACAGAGCTTAGCGTCTAATCTAGTTATATGCGCTCAATAAAATGAAGGTTTAAATATCGCCAAGTTGAGAATACGAAGGAAGAGCTCCTACCCGGAACAAGACATCCCTTACAGCTAACACTAACTGCTTCTGTATAGGACGGCACATAAAGCAATACATTTGGACCAGCGACATGCCTCAAAGCATCCCAACAGCTGGAGGTCAACTTGGGTCAATGTAGGTCTTGATATATTGTATTAGATTGTTACGAAGTCATCGTACACAAGATGTCGTGACTACTGTTAACAGAGACGTGTAGCAAATGAGCAATCGCGACTCTCAAAGTAACGTTAAGGCGCAGACGTTCTTGGGCAACAATTCAAAGTGTAAGCTATCGGCGTCAAATGTTCAATCATAACGGTATACACCATTTCCACAACGTTCTATTTACAGTGCTTCAATTCGACATTGAATGCGTTCGCCAGTACGTCTCACGACACGAGCAAAATGGTTTATAAACGCATATATTCATAGATGCACAGACAAGTCTGTCAACTGCACCATCACCAAACATGGGTATAATATCAACGCTCCGACCGAAACCCAAACCAGTGCCATGTTAGGCAAGCTACAACTCTCGTATGAGCTTATTTGCTCTCTAAGCCACCAATTTTTTGTCATGTACCCGATCTCCCTTTCATTCTTAGTAACGGCTTGGGATCCCATTAAATTCCTCTCCCAAACCGAACATCAAAATCCTTCAGGACGCTCATTATACTTGCTGCTTCGACCTCGATGGGCATCATTGCGCCTGGAGGTGCTGGTCGAGTGCCAGGTCTGGGAGTAGCCTTGAGCTTGGGGAGCCAAGAGCCAATATCGTCTGCAGCCTTGGAAAAATTGCGGTGGCTAGATAGTGTTTGGTATGCTTCGGCACAGCTCAAGCCTAGGCTAGGCAGACTTGGGAGGTTGATCTTCTCAGGCTGCTGAGGCTGCTTGGGTTGGGACTTGCAGCAACCACCACCAGGACCCTTACCGCCACAGCAACCAGAGCTGCCGTCCTTGCGGTTGAAGTTGGCGGCCATCAGACGGCAGAAGAGTCCAGACTTGGGATCAGCCTGGCACTGAGCGCAGGTACCAGGTCCATTAGGGCCACAGCCTCGACGCTCACTTGGTTGAGCCTGTGTACGGCGAGGAAGTTTGACAGCACCATCAGCCGTCATCTCCATGGCCAAAATAGGGGGATCGGTCTCTTCAGGAGGAGGGGTCTGAACCTGCTGAGAGATGGGAGGAAGAGTATCATTGGGAGTCATGGCGGGAGTTGCTAGGGCAGTGTCGGCGCAGACACAATATGTTCCATCCTTACAGAACCCGCAGCCATCCCTGAATGGCATGGAGTCCATAGAAGGGAGTTGAGAAGGAGTAGAGAAGGCCTCTTGAACAGACTTGCGGGAGAACATGGCTGTGTAGTCAGTTTCCGCAGCATCATGGCCTGGATTGGATCGATGTCTCTTCTCGCTGGAGACATCTGCCGACGGTGAGACAGGACGCTTCAGCTCCTGAGGTCGATCAAGAGCCTCGGCCACATCTTCTAGACACTGACAGTTCGATGTGAGACTGCACTTGCCGCAGCCGTTGGCGGCTGTCTTCATTACCTCCTCGGCACAGGCACAAGGTCCGTTTGGGGAACAATTACCGCAAGTAATGGCAGTCTCGGAATCATTTGATGAGTTCATGTCGAGGGTCTCTGGAGGGGAAATGATTTGAGATATGGAAAAGGAGTGACCTGACTGACGATCGGGTCGTCCATCGGGTAGACTGTGTCTCGGTGGCTGACTGGTAGGACTATGAAGCCCGTCAAACGGGTGCTGAGACGAACTCATGCTTCGGGATTGAAAATTGGAGCTGAAAACTCCTTCATCCAGTCGACGCTTTAGAGTTTCGGCCTCCGTCTCAACTCGAATACGATCCTGTCTCTCCCGCTCAAGCATGTTCTCAAGCAACATGCACCGAGACCGGAAGGACTGGACATCAAGTTCAAGTTCGTGAATCTTGTCCTTGAGGTCCGATTCATTCTTTTCTTGAACCTCACGTTGCTGATCAAGTTGTTCCTCGAGCTCTCCAACCCGAGCTGCCCTCCGCTCCCGGAAAGCCCTCTGAGCTGCGCGGTTTTGAGCCTTGCGCTTAGTGGGTGGTGTATCGGTAGCAGGCTTCCTACCAGGCTTGGGCCTAGGAGGGATCACCCATTCCTTGGAAGTCATAGAGACCTTGGGAGGCTCCGGCAGCGCCGGGTTGGGGCTGATTACGGACGACATGGCCATCTTGTTGATGGAGGGAAGAGCAGTGCGCTGTTGAGGTTGTGTGGGTGGAGGTGGTGGCTTTCCACTCGGCTTAATGGAAAGTGGCGTCCTGTGGCTGTGGGGGCCGGCTGTGGCTGGTGAGGCAGGTCCTGGTGCGGCAGAGATAGCACGGCTTCGAGTTCCAGCAGGTACAGGGGCAATGACAGGAGTTCCAGCTCCAGGAGATTCAACTGACTGTCGAGGAGATTGGGCCGACATGATGGATCTGTAGATAGATGACAGACGTTGCGTGTTTGTGGCGAGATCGGGTCTCTATCGGACGGTCGCGTACCGAATCGGGTCGGAGTTCCGAGAATGAAGTCTCGAATAAGAAGCGGCGTAATCGATTCGGTATTGTTTATCTGATGTTGAAACCAGAGCGCCTCGTCAACAGTAATGGTTGAAAGCGGTGAAGATTGGTGAAGCTGAATAGATTGATAAGATTTAGATCCGTCTTAGCTGACGCAAGGCTGCAGTGTGACAGCTCGGTGCGACCTCGGCTTTAGTCTCGGACGATTGATACGGCTAACAGCCAGAGAGTTAGGTTGATAGTGTCTTGAAGAACCCATCCGTAGGTAAGGTACGGAGTATCAAAGGATCATCAATTGAATCACGATAATAATCAAGGAGGGGAGAAAGGGTAGCAAAGAGGGAAATTAATCGCGGGGTGCGTCGCTACTTTTGTGCACCGACCGCAACCGACGGTTGGGAAGCCAATGGTCCGATTCCAGGAGACGATAGTGGATCTGATCAGATTGATAAGATTTGATTGATAAAAGTTTTGCAGGCGCCCACACGCCAGGCACGAATTACTGTACGCCAGGCACACACCGTCGCGTGGAAGAAATACACGCAACCATCCAGCTGAGGGTTTACTAGAAAACAACCGAGTTAGAGAGCGACTTTTCTCTAACTCTGATTGCTGGCCAGGCATTATTTAGGCATCAAATTTCATAACTGAATTCGAATCAATCATGGTTTGGCGGCTCCGTAGCGCTTCGACCTGTCTCCCCCACCCGCACGTACCCCTACGACCAGGTTATTCAAACCCAATTACTGATGTGACAGTCAGAATTCGGCATTTCATTAGCGACGAATGGACGATCTGAGTGATATTTCCAGCGGGAGTTAACGTGACGTCGCAGAAAATACCCATACTCGTCATGATGCAACAGTAGGTAGCATCGTAAGTGACGATCTCCAATGGTTATCCTCTATTAACTGAGGTTCCTCCACCGAAAGCCCCTCAAAATCATGGAGCTTCACCTTGTCAAATTGATCCGGGCCTCGGGGCTCACCTGGAGCAGGCCGGCACAAGTCGGAGGTGCACGAGCGATATCCGTAATCCCACAACCATCAGATAAGATCCAGTCAAGATGCCTCACCACAGTTAGTTAGTGCCGATCACAGGGTCTTGCAAACTCCGACTTCGCTCTCGATCTTGGCAATTCTGCCAATGTGGTTTGTAGGACAGAATTTATACTGCATAGGTGAATTTCACAGGCCGTTGGGAAGACGTCCGCTCACATGTGATGCGATACACTATATCCGGACTCGAGTGGCCGATCTTATGACCGTCTCAACTCAGAGCTGGGCTTTCACTCTCCTTTCACCGCAGTTTTGAATCTGTGGCGAGCTGTCGATGAGATTGGGGTAGATGATGGGATATTGAACTGTTGCCCAGGACTAAAAAGCTACCAGGATCGACATGTTGGTGTGACATATCCGAATGGCCCAGTCACGAAATGTCCGAGTTCCTGGGGCATATGACCAGGAACAGTGTAACACGAACACCCACGTACCGAAATAATTTCTCATAAATGTCGCTATTCATCTCAACATCCTGAGATGATGGCCACCAAAACTTTTCAGCTCCGAACTTATCCTCGGTAAACGTGCCAACTCGGCTCTTTCAACGTAATACGTATCCGCTTCATGTGCATCCTCTCTCTGACTTTGTGTTGGCTGTGTTTGATTCCGCTTAACGCGTCGTTGGGACACGACCCTAGCATTCATGCTACAATCTCCACTGAGCTAAACCGTTTGTCTGTCGCATGGAGCAAGCCTTGACTACCAACAGGTGAAAAAGGGCCAATGAGAAAGGCCTTGTCTCACGGAACTTGGAAGTTCCAGATAAGGTGATCTTGGCGGGCGGAATTTTTAGCACTTCACCAGATCCTTGATGTGAAAGATCAATATTTAAAGAGTGCAGCCTTCGGTTAGGTTCGTGTTCGTGTCATAGCGAACACCCACATCATTAGGACTTATAAGCAACAGATGAAATCAAATAAGCGCCAGGTTAGATATGTAAGAAATGATCATAAAAGCTAAATATTGTGTACTAAAACGTATTTACTACGATGTTATGAAGAGATATTACATCACATAAATCTGAGCTTTTAACATCTACCGCTATTTGTCTGGGCCTATCGATAAGATAATCACAACAGCCTGTCAAGGCTAGTCCCGCCGAAAACCGCTCGTTCCGTCAACGGAAATTCCTCCACCAAATCCATGCCACCTTACCTCTAGTGCTACATCTAGACACTTACAGACCACACCACGGTGAATACGATACCACCATCCACAATGGCCGCCGCGCCGGACCATCTCGCATCCTCCATGTCAGGCCTCGGCAGATCTGCCCCGTTCACCCTCTCCGGCTCCGACTCTTCTTCCTCCGTTGATGAGGATGCGCCTCTGCCGTTCCCAGAAGCTCTACCTCGCGCGGACTTCCTTGCTGATGACTTTCAACCCGCTGCCTATCTATCCGCTTTACCACATCGCCACCAAACACTCGAGGACCTTCGATCAGACCTACGCGACCGTAGCGCTGCTATAAGCTCTGAGCTGCTCGAGCTCGTCAACTCAAACTACACAGCTTTTCTTTCCCTCGGCAGCGAACTGCGTGGCGGTGATGACAAGGTCGAAGATGTCAAGGTTTCTCTGCTAGGCTTCCGGAGAGCTGTTGAGGAGGTCAGGACGAAAGTATCGGAGCGCAAAGAGGAGACAAACACCCTCAATGGAGAGCTACGCGGAGTGAGATCAGCCATTGAGCAGGGTCGCAAGATGATAGAGCTATCTGAACGTCTCTCCTCTTTGGAAGAGCGCCTCTCCCTGAATACTTCTCCAGCCGACCAAGATTGGGACGACGAAAGCGAAGACGACGAAGACGACGGTAATTATGGAAGCTCTCCGACAAGGTTGCTGGCTTCGGCTCAAGAATGCAGCCGTATTACAAGGCTTATCGAGTTGTTGGACCCAGATACCCCGTTCGTGATCAAGATGGAAGAACGCTTAACGCGTTGCAGGAACACACTACTCCTGGACTTGGGCACTGCACTGAAAGAAGCCAAGAAAGCTGGCGTGGAAGGTCAGGACAGAGTTCTCAAATGCCTTGCGATATACAGAGTGCTAGATGCACAATCAGAGGCTGTCAAGGCACTCCGAGGCGGTTAAGATATCACTGTAAATCAAATCCTAATGATACCCACGACCGCTCTCACAAGTCTACTCGATAATATGACATATGATACAATTGTACAAGCCCAAGCTATTTTTACATGATGCTCGACAAAGCCTCGGGTGTAATCTGCTCCTCGGCATCCTTCAACTTTCCGTTCAGGCTTATGCCTGGTCCGTTGGTTGTGCTGAGGATAACCTCGTGGACCTCTTTATGCACCTCCTCTGAAATCTCAGCACACTCCGCCTTGATCTTGTTCAGCAGCACTCTGATATTGTTCTTGAGCTGGTCAGGCGAGTAACCCAGCTGTCCTATAGCCATGCGGATGACACCCTGCCTTTCACGGTAGTCGGCGGCGCCAGCAGAGTCTCGCATCGACTTGACAACATCGGGAACGATAGTTCGCATACGCTTGCTAGGCATGAGACCCTTGGGACCGAGAATCTTGCCCAGACCGGCCTTGTTGAGAGCACCTTCGCTAGCCTCGTGGCAGATGAGGCGGTCAAAGTTGATTTGCTCCTTTTTGATAGCTTCGAAGAGAGTCTCCTGGCCGACGGCTACGGCACCTGCGGCGGTTGCTGCACGGGCGATCTCGCTGCCTTCGGGGCAGATAACGGCGATTTGCCAGTCGCTCTGAACGGGGTGGGGGAGTCGGACGCTGTTTTTGATGACGGGGCCATTACGGGCGGTCTTGAGGTTGATGTGTAGTTCGTACTTGATCGAAGCGGGTGGCTTTCCGACCTCAACAGCGCGAAGGACTCTGTATGATGTTAGTACTGCTTCCGTGGTTTTGGGGCATGCTGCCAATAGTCCCATGTGACTAACCTCATAGCCTCACATAGCGAGTACTGTGGAAATTCCCTCTTGTTCAAGTTATGCCTCTTAAAGTCCTTAGGGAGCGCCTTCCTCTTCTTTGTCCTCTTGATACGAACGACCGAAGCCTGTCGAACCTGCTGCGCTGCGGCCGGGGCGAGGAATTTGGGTATCGAAGGGATTGCCGGTCGAGGATTCTGGAGGAGGGATAGCCTGGCCATGGAGGCCAAGCAGCGGTCGATTGGCGCCATTCTACGTCGGATTGAGAGCTCTGGCGGACCGGCCCTTGATCGTGATATTGAAGCTGCGCAAAAAGTCGATGTTGCACCACAGGGTTTGATGTGGGCCTGGAAAGTAAGGCATCAATGCTTATCGATAAGCTTTTTCTCGGTATCACTCAGGCATCACAGATCATGGACCGCAAATGGAAGCACTTTTTAGGACCAAAGTTGGTCAAGGTGTTGAATTGACTAAACTACACTTGTTTCGGCTATTTACATTGCGTATCTTCAGATTGACACTCTCAGACTTAATCAACACATACAAGAATGTCTTTGAGCTTGGCCAGCACCAGCTTCTGTCGGGCGGCATCAGCAGTGGTCTTGTCAACAGCATCTCCAACACTAATAGAAGCATAGCACCCATCCTCGAGGGAAATCTCAGTCTCAGTAGGCAGACGATCATCGCCACACCACTCAGTATCACGCTCAGACAGCAGACCGGTGTTGATGCGGGTCAGCACCCACTTGAACTTGGACGCATCAGTACATTTGCCCTCAACCTTGGGGAAGTTGACGTTAAGGTAGACATCCTTGGGCAGATATGGCTTTCCAGAGTCGACAATTTTCTTGACGAGAGTGGTAGCGAGCTCAGCGTACACCAAGCTACGCTGAGGAACAGGGCTGGTGTTGAAGGCTGTGTTTCCACCAGAAGCCCCAGAGAAGGCAATGGCTGGGATGCCAGCATTGTGGGCAGCGTAGCAAGCAGCGCCGACGGTGCCGGAGAAAGGAACCTGAAGCCAGAGGTTGGATCCGACGTTGGGACCGGTGACTGCAAGCTCAGGAGCAGCGCCATCCCAAAGGCTTGGACCAAAGGTGTCGATGCCGTACTTTATTGAGGTGACGGGGAACGAGTTGACCCAGTTGAGATCAGGACGCTTGGGATCGGAACCGACAGGGCCGCTGTTTGCGGGACAGCTGTTGTACTGACAAGCTGACTTGCGGTCCTTGGGCTTTTCGTCCCTGGAGCCTAGACGATGTTAGATGTGTTAGATGTATGTGAACGTTTAACTTACTGCTGCCGGACTTGTTCTCTGCAGGGGCTGAGAGGACAACATCGTAGCCAGCGTTGTTCAAGGCATCATTGAAAGTGCGGACATACGACTCTGCCCAGCCATCATCATTGGATTGCACGATTCTCACGGCCTGGACCGCAAGAGGCAGAATAGCGATTGACACGAAGGACTTCATGATGACCGAGATACCAAGTGAGGGGTGAGAATCAGCTGTTTCAGCGACAACGATGACATGAGACTCAACATATGGGCTTTCGAAACTATATATCCCCTTTGCAATAATCCATCTCAATAGCTGAACCCTCTAATCATACCGCGGTCCAATACAACCTCGTGAGCCGATAGTTACCCCCTAGCCCAAAGCCACCAATCAGCGTTCATACCCCGTGTTCGCATGAAAGTCTGAAACCACCCAGGTCATCAGCATCGACCACCCACGTGCCGAATAACTGAGCTAATCAGCGATAGGACACGACAGCCGTGATGTGCATCATTTCCACGTTCACAGCTAACTGGTAAATGACCCCTGGGCGGATGTGACTTGCATGCAGGCACATCAGGGCGTTTGTGCATTTCAAGGCAACGGGCCGAGCCGTTGACTGGCTTTAAGCTTTGAGAGAGGACTCGGTCGCTGCTTTGGGTGAAAACGTGAGTGCTGTCCGGGGATGTCATCGCGAACTGCCGTAATCGGGTCAACAGCCGGCGCCGTCTCGGGCGGAAGTGGGGAACGCTTCGGAGTTGCGTTCGGAGTGTATACTCTGCCCGCACATGATGTTTCGTTCGGTTCCATTGACAGGAAATCTCCTTCGGTCTCGTTGGAAAGGCCGGCTTCGTACTCATGCTGGCAAGCATGTTGCCATCCTCGGGTGATCACAGACGTGGTGTTTTCCGACGATGCTCGGGCTGTACTAATTGTAAAGTTAGTTTGAAGGCTATTCCGCTAATGCTGTGAAGTTCACTCTTGCCTCGAGGATGACTCCCCTCAAGATACCAACTTTTACTGTACTTCGTAAGGGTCATTAACCTGCCCTACCTTCTCGTCTCGCTGCCTGTAATGACTGCTGAAGGTGAGAGTGTCTTGGTAGGTGGGTTATGGAAGAATCCATATACTGTAACCATCTGTTTGGGTGACTTCTCAGGCCACGCTGCAAGTGATTTGGGTATTTTCTTGTTATACATCACACAGTATTTAAATGATTAATACCCATCTGGATAAATCAGGATATAAAAAATCTCTGCTCTGTATTTTATCACGTCTCTCATAGATAAAAGCGAGTAGTATTTTTTCTTGGCTAGATCTTACAATATGCATCCGATCTATTGCAGCCTGCCGTCCCTTATAAATTACCATTATGTGGGTTGATCGCTCCCAAGCCTACCCTAGAGTGGAGGTCTGTATCGAATGCAGCTATTCCTACGGTCACTTCCCTGGAGCTGGGGTTTGAGACATCAGCTCCTTGGTTTTGTGTAGGTTCCCGAAGCCCTGGGACGTATTCAATGCCCGACCTATCTTCATGATCTTCCTCTTTATCTTGATCCTCATCCTCGCGCTCGTCCTCATCCTCCACCGTCTGGCTCAGGCTGGACCTCTCGATCCTTGAGAGATGACTTGCAAAACGGTTATATTAAATTAAAATTTTAAAGAAAAGAAAATTTAAAACACATAATTCTCTTTTTAATAAATAAGATAAGCTATCAG
>JABCKB010000222.1:0-80960 GCA_013184455.1 Fusarium continuum
GCTAAAAGCCTATTAAAAAGAGAGGTAAATTCTACCTTATATTAAAAGTAATATTTTTTTATAATAAATAAAGGTATTATTATTTTATTAATCTTAAACCTTAAGGTTATAAAAGAAGTATCTTTTTATATTCTTAGTAGGGATTTATTAGTAAAAGTTAAAAAAGTAATTTTATAGGGAACTAGCTAATAAGGGGCTATAGAGTGATTCCGCGGTGGCGAAGATATGGGCGGAAGTGCGGAAATTCACATTTAATACCCCTGCAACCTATACCTGAGGGGGACTCCCCGCTTTCGAGCCAAGTCTGGCCGGATACAGCCTAACAGCTAAAGTTGAGGTGAGGTTTGTACATCTGTCTTCTCTCGGATTATGCATTCTATTGTTTTGTTTCAACATTCACCCACAGCATCATGCAGTTCTCCAATACACTTTGGGTCAGCCAAAGGGCCAAACAAGACTGGAACACGATGCAAGTCAGAGGCAGGCAAGGGACCAAATGGCCAAGCAAGCTTAGACAGCTTGTCACGATTGTCAGTCTCGGGATCGATCCTGTTCTATCAGAGTATGGCACCTTATTCGTTGTTCAAGGCAGAGAGGGTGCATCTGGTCTCACAGCTGGCTACGCTTGCTGACTGTCGCCTAACGCGTTTGTTGTGAGTAATCAATGTTGGCACATGTGTCTCGGGTGGTTTGCCTGAACTCAATCCTTCTGTGTTTTGAAACAGTCACCTGGTAGAGTGTGGCCAGCAAAAGTATCGAGTGAATGCGCCCTTCTGCTGAGAGAAAAACAACACGAGCAAAATATCATCTGGGTCCAGAGGCCATCATCCCTGGCTTTGATACACTTGCACTTGATCCACCCACAGACGAGCTTGTACCTTGCCCAGGACTCTGTGCATCACAAGCTCTGGCCGAGGACGGGGTTGAAATGGCATCCCCGAGACGGGAATTGCATAGTGAGGTACTTGGCATCTGTTAGTGCATCGCCTTCTTGTCTTTCCAATTGATCAAATGCTTGTGCTGCGCTTCCAACACAGCCCCTGCCTGCCTGTTGTTCCCTGATAATCCCTGTGCTCGCTATGCACGCTACACAGTATCAGGCATGTTGCAGTTCTTTAGACCTTCCTGCCTCCCCCCGCCTCTCCAAACCATAACCGTCTGACGCGGACCTCGGAGATCTAAGCTAAATAAGAGCTCCATACAGCTTACCCAGCTGTGCGGTAGTAAATATAGCTAGCTGCCTTTGCATTGAACGGGCTTGCTTGACCATTTTACTTGTTACATGATGCAAGTGCATTAATTGTTTAATGCCAACTGTTGCATTTAATATGCGCATCTTCCCCGTTTATATAGAGAAAACTATCAGGCTTCATCGTCAAAGGCGGCATCAACAAGTGCGGCAGCTACACTACTTACACATAGGTAAGTTAAGGTACCCAAGATTAGTATGCACGTATTGTCAACTCACTCGTGACTTCATTACCCCATCATCGTGTCCCCACGTCTACTGGGCTGGGTACTTCACTTCTTATTTCCACCTCTTCCCCTTGATAGGTAAGGTAGTTATACTTATATGAAGTGTAGGAGAGTCCAAGCAGTCAACCTGTCTTCTGCCATTGTTGAAAACATGTTTCGAGACTCTTGGAGCCCTTTCAGCTACCACAACCGGGTCTAAACTGTTTAGCACGGGTTCTCGACATAAACCCAATAACCTTGAAGTGGAGATTTGTCTGTAACTTGGAATACTTCGTGAACCGATGATTAGGTAACCATATTCACAGTCCTCTTGACACGAGGAAACTCTTGATTAATCTTAACCCTGAGCGCCTTTTCCTGGTTGGCCAGCGCCTCTTCACAAGTCCTTGGGACTACACAGCATTAAAGTCGTGGCGCTCCCTGCTAAGCCAGGTGGAGAAGCAAACCATTTCTCCTCCAAGCTCCCCAGCACCCTTGACATCCGATAAAAGAGCTGTGCTGTAATGACATTTGAATGACCAACGGGAGGAATATGGCCAGATAGGGTGGTGGTGGAAGGGGTTCAGAATGCTTAACCTTGGTATTTACAACGCTCAATCTTATCTGGCTTAGAAACGTCTACAAGGGCACGGACACTTCCAGCTTAAAACAAGAGTTTCAATTCATCAACACCAACTGTAGACGGGAACAGGTATATAATATGCCCCAAACACCAAACGCCGCTGCCATGAAAGCATAACACCTCGCACGAAACGAACAGCAATTTTGGAGGGTAGAATAGATGGATTGCTAAGGCAAACGTAAAAACCCATAGCAATTCAGCGCCCTCGGATCTTCTTCTTCTCTCACTATTCCCCTCTCCCCCCATATTCCTGGCCAAGGAAAACTCCGTCTCCCACCAATGATGAAAATACCAGTCAGGATACTCCTGCCCGTTCAACTCCCATCCGTCAATCCACCCCAGGTAGTGATGTCGAGTGTGTAGAGTTATGAAATATAACAATGCATCTATCTTATCCCTTCGGATAGGAATCATCCAAACGCAAAACAAAGTCGTTCCTGAAAGACGTAGCCAGGAAGACCTGAGCGTGCCTTGCAATGGATGACTTCGCATCAAACGGTAATTTTGTTCCATCCTCTTATCATGCTCCTGGCCCTCTTGGTTGCCATCGTGAGGCTTTTGTTGTAAAGTAGCAGATGCTTTTGTGAGTTTTTTGTAGGTATAAAATCGTAATTGTAGCTATTAAATCGAATACGCGTAGAAAGCATTTGGATAAGTGAAGAAAGGATACCCGGACACGTCACAGCTCTACTGCGGATAGTAGACCATGCCGGATGCCTGTTGGGGATAGTAGAAACCGTCAGGGCTGGGCGTCACCATTCCGCCCATGCCCATGACACTGGGTTGATAGCCTTGAGGCGCAGAGTAGGTGGAATAGTTGTTGACCGGCGGCAGTTGAGACGCGTCATAATAGTAGACCATTCCATTTACCTCTTGTGCCACCAGATTGGGACCCGATCCAGGAGGTGGTCCATTGTTGGGCATGACGGGTTGCTCCGGCTGGTTCTGAGGCGTGAAACTGCCAGGAGGACCCGACTGACCCGGCACAAATGCAGGTGCACTGCTAGAGGGTCCCATGTTGGGATTGTTGTAGTTGGGCGGGTAGTAATATCCTTGCTGAGGCTGCGCTTGGTAGGGCTGCTGATTATAGTATGATTGCTGGCCGTAGGTGTTAGGCTGGAAAGGCGCAGCATGGATAGCTCTCTCGGGGATCTGAGACAGCGGTGTACCAGTAGAATGCTGAGACGGGTAAGAAGGCTGGCGAGTGTGTGATTCATGAGATAGGCCGTTAGACATTTGGATAGGCACTTGCTGGTGGAAGGCCTGCTGGTAGGTTTGAGGACCTTGTGTGAAGGTAGGTGACTCAATATCAGCAACTGATATGTTCTTCTGTGGACGCGGTTGGTGCATGGGCAACGCCGACGTAGGCCGGTTCTCCTGGAAAGCAGGCTTCTGCGGGAGAGGGTACGTCTGAGGGGGAGGTAGGTCGTTGATCGACGTCTCCGGCCCAGGAGGTCTTTCAGCCGAAAATGCTGGATCGGCTGGACCATACGGGGGAGCTGGGGGACCCATAGGAGGAACTATTGTGTTCAGGGGTATCTCTGGTCGAGGAGCGGGAGGTAGTCGAACAACAGGGCGAGCGTTCTCAACCGGTATCGGTGGTCGTGAAATGACGGAGCCTGTAGGGGAAAACATGTAGTCCCGGTCCACGATGGACGACCGCCTGCTCATAGCCACACTGGGGGAATAAACGCTGCCGTAATAGCTACCACCGAATACACTTGTCCGTCTCGAGAAACCACCCATGGAACCAAACCCAGAGCGCGGCTTTCCTCGCATTCGTTGCTGGTTCGGCCGCATGGCCCGGGGAATAAAAATAAAGGACCTGTCAGCAGCGGGGTAGATGTACCGCGGAGGATTGTTGGGAAGCGAGATGCGGACGGGCTTATCACGACGCAGAGGGGGTCGGTGATCGGGTAGCTTGGTGTACTGCTTTACGGCAAGGCGCGGGATGATGATCGGGGTTTTCATGGACGGAAGGGACACCCGGACCTGTGCGTTACCGATGTGTTTCTCGGTAGAGAGAGTCCGGTTGATGGGAGTCGGGTTTGGATCACATGTCGGAATGAAGCCATTTCCGTTGGCTGGACCCTCTTCCTCTACCATATGTCGAGGGCGTGCTGGTGGCGGCGGCTCTACGACGGTCTCATGCATATCGTGTGTCCATGGAGAGTTAGTCGTTGGATCCCCTGGCTGGTGCAATTGGCTGTGTTGGTCAGTATATGGAAGAGGGGGAAGTGACGGGTGATGACATACTTGATGGGGGCAAACGGTCCTCCAATGCCACCACGACCACCTCTACCTCTACCCCGTCCAAAGGGGCGAAAGCCATTTGCTGCGGGCCCAGCATGCCTGTGGTCATGCATGAAGAATGCACCACGGTTGGGCACAAAGGCCGGATCCTCATCTCTTTTACGTTTGTAATCCTCATGCTCTTGCCGACGCCGATTCGCAGGAGCGGCGGGTGGTCTGGCGGACGCCGAGCTCACAACGATGGGGGCAGCAGGGGATTTGCTGGGTAACGGGGCAACGGCCTCATCAAAGTGCATCTCCTGAACGGGAGGAGACTGATCTGAGAGTGATAAACCGTGTAGCATCAGTTCCGTATCCGTCACAGGTTTGCCGTTCTGGCCGGAGCCGGAGCCGGACGCCGATTTATGACCATGCCCGGCGTGCTTGGCAGCGCCATTGACCTTCCTTCTCGCATTCGGGGATGTTGGCGAGGCCTCATCAATGTTACTGGTATCGCTATCATCAGCAGGATCATTATCGTCGGTCAGGGAGCCGTCGGTGATAGAGTCGTCATCGAGGTCGAGGCCCTCCGGGCCACCCTCGTCTTCACCCTCATCCTCGACGCGGCGACGTTGACCGATAAGCTTTCTACGGCGAGGAGCAGCAGAAGCCATGATTGCGCAGCGGTGAAAGAGACGGAGGAGCGGACAGAGGGGGCTTCGGAGACTCGATGATCTGGACGCGACGGGGTTTGCGGGTCATACAGCGGCAGAGGCCGGGGAAGGAAGGCGATGGAATCGATGAGATGACGAAACGATGGATAGTTGAGTTGAAGCGCCGAGGAGAACCAAAACCGGCCGGCGGCAGAAGATGAGAATAAACCAGAAGCCAGATAATGGATAAAATAATAACTGGTAAAGACAAACTGCAACCAAGCAAACAGCCGCTAGACGAAGAAACCGATCGAAAACAAGATGGGGAAAGGGGGAGGGAGGAGACTCGATGTCAGCTCTCAGCCGCGAATGGATGCAGCTGTGAAAAACTGCAGCACTGGGCCGTTGATGGAGAGCGAAGCGAGGGTGGTGAAGCCGGGAGAGGAGGAAGAGGCGGCGGGTGGACGTAGAGATGGAGGTGGAGGAGGGAAAAAAAGAGGGAGAGAGGAAGCGGGAGCGGGAGGAAGTGTAAATTTAGAAGATAGATAACACAAAGGGTGGTTCGGTGGTGATGGTGTCTGAGAAGATTTGCTATGGTACAGTAACAGTAAGGCACTGGGCTGTACATCGGATCGCCAAAAGAAAAAAAAAGCTGGGCCCCGGCCGATGAGGTTCAGTTGTCCGCCAGCCCCATGGGCAGGTACTAATGCTACTGAGCTTGGGCGGACTTCCAAGAGCCGAAGTACCACACACGCAGACATGTGGTGCGTGGTGACATATCGGACCGGTGCCGTTTCCAGTTACCCCACCACCAGCTAGCAGAAACATTGAGCTGAGTCGAGCTGCCCAGACTGCCAGACTGCTAACAACATCGTCCATCCAACGCTGATGAGGTTGATTCACATCACCAGAAACAGAAGCGAACCTGACGGCATTTATCGGAGACTCACCCTGAATACAGCTTCTGCCCATTCCTACCTCAAGCTCGACACTCTTGTTGCGCTGCGCAACACACACCAAACACCACGACACGACTTCAGTCCTGTCGCCTTGTCCCCCGCCGCTTTATCAATGCGACCGACTGGAGGGAGGCTCAACGCATTGCGCGACTCACGACACGACCCTACTGGTGCACTGCACAGCACCATAACGTATGATGACAGTGCAGTATGCGCAGATAGTCCGGCCCAGTCTCAGTGCATTTGCATTTATGCCTTGATTAATCAGATGCCTTGCAGCAACTTTACTAATGCAGCTACTGGCCACCTTGCCTCACAATGAGGTCTGCAGCTCGATGTTGTTGCCCCACGCCTGCTCCCAAGATAGGGCGGCCAAGTCTAGCACTTCGTCTTCCCATGCGTCAGACCATACCGATCAATTCAGACTGTCGCTGTCCATTCCGAATCCTAGCGTAGAAGCCAGTTACAGTACAGTGTCTTGCCGTAGTAAAGCTAGAAGTCTCAGCAACCAGTTACGAGGATCCCGAGTTCACTCTGAGTTGGAGGTTTGCGTGTATCTATCCACCCAATGGTAGTCTCCTTACCTCCTGGCTTGGTTGTCAACTCAAATTAATATCATACCAGTGACAGTATTAATGTAAAGAAGCGTTAAACCTGCTCTATATATTACAATACTTCGTCGCATGTCTCACCCGACAACTTTAAGCTTAATTGACATAGAATCCAGCGCTGAGACGTACTGCAAGCCAGAGATGTCTGTTGCAGAAAAAAAAAAATAGTTTTACCTCTCTCATTCAGTACAGATTAAGGTCTGTCGATCAGACTAATAATGATACTTGAGCCATGCCCCCCGCTGTCTCGGCCGCATCCATGATCCGATTGAGCCTTGGATAGTAGAAGCCCTATTTAGCTCTTTCAAAATTCTCGAAGCTCTTCTCAAGCCGGACAAAACTTTTGAGATTTACAAAAGCCAAACATGTCCATTGGCGCCGCAGTTGTCATTTCTCGTCCGAAATCTCGGAGCAACTTGGCATTCCCCGTCAGAACGGTGACCCAAAGCTAAAAACCGTTGATCTGTTGCCTCATCTTCTATGTCACAACTGCAACGGAGCACAACTACCACAGAGTAAACAGCAAAACACTGATGCCCATCACAAATACCAAAGCTGGGTTGAAGACTCTTCAAAAGTACGGGATAAAAACTCGTATACAAAGGATTCTTCCGCGAACGGCCACAGCCGCAAGGTCTCTTTCTCTCATGGTCATTCATGCCTACCTCGAGGTGACTTCTTCCTGTATCGGTGTTCGATACGCAGGGTCAGCAAGACTAGAAACCGGAAAGCGGTCCTAAATCACAAGAGGTTCCTAAGATGAACGTGTTGAGTGGTAACAAGGGAATCAAAGATTAGATACTACCCTAATCTATCATAACCTACCTGCTGAAAAGTGAAATATGTCTAAGATTTTCGCATTTCAGGAACATCTCTTATTTTCTTATATCTATCTCTGATAGAGAGAAGCTTTACCGATACTCCTTTTTCTGTTTCGGCTCCTCAACTGTGTGACGTCCATGGATGGCTAATAACCGTGATTCCCTGGCATGGGTAGGTTCACTAGTTCACTTGTCCAAATAGTTGTCACTAGATTCCATATAAAGCCCACTGTGTTTTACTTGGTAAGAAGCCATAGAATCAAACATGGCACCCTGCGTTTAGATATTTTTTTTAGTGGCGTCCCTCGCATGGTGAGAGATCAGATATCATATAGGTGAGGCATATGTTGCTCCTTTAATCCACATCATCTTCCTCTTCCAAGCTCACAACAGCCCAGCTCAGACTAGCCAAGCGAAACATCGTCAAACACCCTGGCACCCAATCCTGTGTACCCCACGATTCGACCAACCTCTTGCACAGCCAATCACGATTTACCTGACGCCATTCCCCCTCTAACTCAGCCTCAATCTGGGGATGAAGGGACAACGGGGTACGGATACTGCGATTTCCGCCAGGCTGCCATTTTTATCAACAAAGACGAGTGAAGCGCCCAAGTCGTAATCGGGAATTGGAATTTAAGCTTGCTCCCCCATTGTGACGTAGGTAGCCTAGCTATCTGTATCTAGTTTAAGCTGGTGGAAAACGACGGCATAGTCGCTCCATGAGCTCCATGACCTCGGCCGTTTAAAATCCACTGTCACTGCTCCAGTGGGGACAGCTATCTAAGGCCGGGGAATTTGTTCGTGTCTATCACGACTTTGGAGTTCTTGAAATTGCTTACATCTCACTCGTAAAGATTCTTCACTTGTGATAGAAATTAGTTGTATAGACACTGCTAAAACAATTCAGCTCTATATCCCCCCTTTTGGAAGTTCCAAGACCAATTGCCAAAACATAACGGGAAAGATATCCATCCTTATCATCCATGACCATGACAGCTTCCCCTCCTCACGCAGTGGAGCCTCCTGCAACACAGGCAATTAGGTGCCGCCCGCTCGTGCTGGCGAGGGCGGGGCGCCAAATGGAAAGCTCCCTGCCCTGCCGCCCTTGTCTCCCGTCTCCAACACCAGATCGTCCGTCCATGATCTAATTATCAGCTTCCCCCCCCCTCCACCCTCAATATCAACATCCCCTTCCTCTCAACTGCGCCAATTCTCTCTCACAGAATTCATTCAGACTTCATAGTTATTCGATCTCTTAGAATATAGCGAGTTTTGGCCTTCGCCATCATCATCATGGCCAGCCTTCCCTCGCAACACCCCACCCTCTCCCTCCACCTCTCCGACGTCACCCTCACCCCGCTCATCACCTCAGCCTCGTCGCAATCACACCTCGAATCCCTCACTTCTCTCACCTCCAGCGCCCTCTCCTCCCAGACCGCTGCCCAGCGACTCGGTTTAGGCCGCCCTCAGCGCCTCATGGTGGAGTATCCTGATCGCGGGCCCGTCGTGCTGCACTCATACCTTGATCCTCGAGACGTCGTCGATACAGCCAGCAACAATGCCGCCGCGCCCACTTCCAGCCAGCCAAGTTCGGCGCCTGGCTCAAGTCACGGTCCCGACTCTAGAGCGCCCCGGTCTGAACCAGCACCGACGTCCCACGACGACCCGCGCTCCGAAGATGCGGCTCCGCTGCTCGTGGGTGTCGTCGTGGCCGGGTCCGCGGATGAGGCGAGAGAGGCCCGCCGCGCATCAGCCAGGCTAGAGCGCGTGGGAAGAGAGTTTCAAAAGGAATGGGCTGCGGAGAGCAGCCAAGACCGCGCGAACGAAGACCGGCCAGAGTGATCAGGCATAGGAGACACCCCACCATCTAGGGGTTACGACAAGACGAACTATGTTTACGAAGCGATGCAACACGATGCGATACCACGAAAGAATATGAGAAAAAGCATGGGGATACACGAAGAGAAGGGTAAAAACTTTGGTGTATGGGTTGCTGTCTTACTCTGGCCGTCCTCCAAGATCTTTAATGATGTCACGAGGTGCTGAAATGAGATGCGACATGGAACGAAAATCCAGGAACATTTAAGTTGACAGAAGATGTACAGATGCATATATATATGCCTCCAACTAAAACAGTTTGGAGGTGCACACATATCGGCATGGTATTCGGGGTCATAAACTCAAGCCACAGACCCTGTTTGGTTACATAGTCGATAGAATCACATGGTAGGCAGATAGATATCACAGAATAACACAGCATTAACTCCTCTGTTCTAAAAGATTTAATTTCATCTCGTTGTACGTCTAAATTGCTTGAAATCAACAAACCTTGCTCCAAAGCCCATCGTCATCACTTGCATAACCATTCTGTCGGAGTTCTTTTCGTCTCGTTTTTTTACTCTTGTGCTTTGTATCTTTTTACTCGTAATTATCTTGGATCTAGATGATCTGCTGGAAAGCACGGTTGATGGGAGATCGGATGTTGGGCACATCCTTCCAGAAGTCGACGGTGGCAATAGCGCGCTTGGCAATACCCTCAGGGGTGAACTCGAACTTCTATAGTAAGGGTCAGCAATAGGTTCTATCATTATGGGCGGGGTTCAGTGGAACTTGCCTTGTAGACGTCCTTGTAGGCACCAGAAGCACCGAATCGGTTGATACCGAACTGTTCGTGGGTGTAACGCTCCCAGCCCATGGTGCTCATGACCTCAATGGACAGAGAGGGGATACCGTCGGGCAGAACAGACAGGCGGTACTCCTTGTCCTGGAGGTCGAAAGCCTCGAAGCAGGGCATGGAGACGATACGGGCCTTGATGTTCTTGTTCTCCTCTAGGTACTTGGCGGCATCGACAGCGATGGAAACCTCAGAACCAGTGGAAACCAGGGTGATGTCGGCACCTTCAACCTCGCGCAGGACGTAACCACCCTTGGCGGCCTTCTCAATAGTAGAGCCTTCGAGCTGGGGAAGGTTCTGACGAGATAGAGCAATGATGCTGGGGGTGTGCTTGGAGGTCAGGGAGACGTAGTAAGCACCGCTGGTCTCGTTACCGTCGGCAGGTCGCCAGACGAGAGTGTTGGGGAGAGCACGGAAGTGGGCAAGAGTCTCAATAGGCTGGTGAGTAGGGCCATCCTCACCAAGACCAATGGAGTCGTGCGTGGCAACCCAGATAGTGCGAACGCGAGAGAGAGCGGACAAACGGACAGATCCGGCAGCATAAGAAACGAAGTTCAAGAAGGTACCGGAGTAGGGGAGGATGGTGCCGTAGGCAGCCAGACCGTTGAGGATGGCACCCATGCCGTGCTCACGGACACCGTATCGGACGTATCGGCCAGAGTAGTCACCAAGACCGGTGGACTTGGGCTGGAAATCGACAGCATCCTTCCATCGGGTCAGGTTGGAGCCAGTCAGATCGGCAGAACCACCGAAGAGCTCTGGAATGACGCTCTCGATCTTGGCGAGGACGGTCTCGGACAGCTTTCGTGAGGCAATAGCGGGGTCGGAGGGAGCGTAGACAGGGAGGCTCTTCTCCCAGCCCTCGGGAAGCTCTCCACTCAGTCGGCGGACGAGGTCGGCGTGCTCCTTGGGGTACTGCTCCTTGTACTTGGCGAAGAGCTGGTTCCACTCCTGCTCACGGGCGGCACCCTCGGAGGATCGCTTGCCGTAGAGGTCGTAGACCTCCTGGGGAACGGCGAAGCTCTCGTCAGGGTTGAAGCCCCACTTCTCCTTGAGCTGCTTGATGTCGTCCGCCTTGAGGGGAGAGCCGTGTACACCGTGGGTGCCCTGGTTCTTGGAACCGAAACCAATGGTGGTCTTGAGCTGGATCAGGGAAGGCTTGTCAGTGACGGATTGGGCCTCCTTGATGGCAGCCTCAATACCAGCAAGGTCGTGGTCACCGTCCTTGACCTCAACGACGTGCCAGCCGTAAGCCTCGTATCGCTTGGGGACATCCTCAGTGAAGGCGACAGCAGTGTCACCGTCAATGGTGATCTTGTTGTCATCCCAGATGGCAATAAGGTTGCCAAGCTGGAGGTGACCAGCCAGGGAAGAAGCCTCGCTGGAGACACCTTCCATCAAGCAACCATCGCCTAGGAAAGTGTAGGTGTAGTTGTTGACAAGGTCGAAACCGTCCTTGTTGAAGACAGCCCCAGTGTGAGCCTGGGCAATGGCCAGACCAACAGCGTTGGAGATACCCTGACCAAGGGGGCCAGTGGTGACCTCGACACCGGGAGTGTCGTGAGCCTCGGGGTGACCGGGAGTCCGGCTGTCAACGGACTGTGCGAGGTGTGAGCATTCATTAGCGGGAAAACGAGACAAGGATGACATACTCGGAAAGCCTTCAGGTCATCGATGCTAAGGTCGTAACCGAAAAGGTGAAGGAGAGCATACTGAAGCATGCAGCCGTGTCCGTTGCTGAGGCGCAAAATGGTCAGTCCATGGGTGCATTCATGACGTGTCGGCCCGGGTACAAACTTACGAGAGGACGAAGCGGTCACGGTTCAACCAGTCGGGGTTCTTGGGGTTGAAGTTGAGAAACTTGTTGAACAGGACGTGAGCAACTGGGGCCATTCCCCTTGACGATAATATCAGCATGTATCCTCATCGCTCATCGAGGGTTGGGTAAACTCACATGGGAGCACCAGGGTGTCCCGAGTTGCTGTTGAAGGTCGCATCGGCCTGTTGAGAGCTCGTTAGTTCTCATTGTTCCTTCTGGCGATTCACTCTGGGGTCTTGCGGAGCTATCGGGTTCGAATTGAACACGGTAGATCTACACACGACTGCCAGATAAACCGGATAATGATGCTCTATGTGATGAATACTCTCATCACACCATTGCATTGCGACTCTCTCATCCCTCATGGCAAGAACCGGCGGGGCAGCCGTAGCGGGGTAAAAACCCAATCAACGAGCTGCCCAGAGAGAACAAAAGCAAAGCAAAGCAAAGAGGAGGGGGCTTACCGCAAGGACACGGATGGTGTTGATGGCCTTCTGATCGATCTCGCCGTAACCCATTTTGCCTGATGTATGAGTATTTGGTTTTATGAGAGAAAGAAAAAGGAAGAGAGAGTGGGAGGAAGAAAAAGACGGAGAAGGAGAATGGAAGGTAGGTGAAGGTAGAATGACGGAAAGATAAACGGAGCACATCTGACGTCTACCTACCTCAGTCTAAGGTACTACTGTACAGTACCTTGCGCTCTGCGCTTCAAGGCGTGGAGGGGTCATGTCATGAGTTGTTAGCGGTCTCCAGTTTTCCCAGTCTCAAGAGAAAATTCGGCCGGGCGATATCCCGCGGAAGAGTGTTGTTGCTAGGAGACGGAACGAGGTACGTATGGTGACATGAACCATAGATGCTGTTTTACGCTATGATTTGAATGGTGCGGCCCTTTTTTCCCCTTCATTTTTCTTCATTTTTTTTTTCATTCACACTCGAGTGTTGGGGGTTCGTGAGGCTGCTCATAGCTACGACTGACCGTAGCTCGCCTGATGATGTGGCTGGCCGAAGCTCTCCATGCCTGGACCTGGGGTTTCAAAGTACTGTACATGTCGGCACTGTCAGTACCTTTGCCTATTGGACCGGAAATCAATGCCAATGAATTCGAATCGCCAACACACACTAACACCAGCCACCCCAAAAGGGGTAGGCCGCCAGCTTCACCTCATAGCTCCTCACCCAAACTCAGATTCAAGCTCACCAAATGCAGAGCGTCCGCTCTCTCCGCCGTCGCCGCCGAACGAGGTCAGTGTGGCCGGCGACACGCCGAGTGGAGCTCCGGTGGGGGACAGTTTGGGCCGCAGGAGCCAGGAGTACGGTGGCACCTTAGTCCGTAGGTTGCAAAAGGTGCAAATGCATAGATGACCAGTATGCTCCAAAGTGAATTTCCTACTTTAAATTAAATATAGTACATCAATCCGTACGCAAAACTCATCCAGCTGGTCTTCGCTTCACTGAGGATATCGTACATATATAGATATGTCAATTAATCCCCAGTTACTGACCCAGAACACCACATGAAGGTGCCAGCCATTGTCCTAGTGCCTCCACACAAGGTTATAGACCAAGGCTTCTTCGGCGAAAACTATCTATTGCGTACGCAGAAGAAGGAAATATAACATACCTAATCGACCCGAAAAGGGTCACCACGGCCACCATCACCAGCGGGTCCGTCATAAGGGAGAGGGACCAGGTCAACTGACATATCATCGTCTTCAGCTTGACCGGCTCCATCATCCTCAACAAGGATGACACCAGCGTCCTCGTACGCATCAACGCCGAGGTTATCATCATCTGAGATGACGACTGGGTCTTCCTCATCGAGTACGATGGGGTCCTCCGCTCGAGACCCAGCAGCAGGAAGGCGCGGAGGGTCAGGGACCCAACGACCACCACCAGGCACCTCTTCTTGTTTGGAGCACTGAGCAGCGCGATCCCCCTATTTGCAGTTACCGCAGCAGCCATTAAAATGACCCGGAAGGCGTATGCAATAAGGGAAGGGGTTTGCGTACTGAGAGTGATCCCGCAGCATCTTCCTGAGACAGGAAGTGCAGGGAACCTGCTCTCTAACACCTCTACTCTGGATGAGAAAGGCATTAACGTACGAGTCCCGCATGCTCATAACTTGACGCTCACTGACCCGATCCCTCAGAAAGGTCACAGGCCGGCCAGGCAAAGCAAGAACACCACGCTGTAGTGCATTCTTGGTGTACGGAGCGAGCTCTTGACGTGAAATATCAACCCAGAGAAGTCGTTGACCTTCGGGGCGTACTAGAAGAGGACTAAGCTATTAAGAAGTTAGTCGCTTACTGCGTACGCAAAGAGAGGCAGTACATACGGCCTGCTGCGGCTGCTGGTTGTCGTTGTTATTGTTGTTGTTGCTATAGAAAGGTGAGCATATGCTGAAAAAAATGTCAGAAAGAAAGGGATCTCGTACGCGTTCATCTTGTCGGTCTATAGAGAGAAGATATATTAGTATTATATTGATCTGATAGGGCGATGTGATATACGTACGCGGCGGCGGTTGTGGTGTTGGTGATAAGGAAAGAAAAGAGACAAAGGAAGGAAGGAAGGAAGGAAGCTTGCCTTTTGGTATAGCTACCCTCTATGTGGCTGCCTAATTCATCCCATCTTTTTTCGCAACCTGAAGCTCGCATACGATATTCACTTATAGCTGGCAACAGCTGCTAAGTAGATCTCTCAGCCTTCTAAATGTGGGCCATAGCCTCGTACAACTTAATCATCAAACTTTCAGAATATAATTGCTTTTGCAAGCTTACCTTATCTTAATTTCCCCTTTTAATCCCTTAATCTTAATTTTCTTCGCTTTATTTTTCTCTTTCTCTTTTACTATGATTACCTTATGCTTTGCGCGTATGATGGTATCTCATACTATCCCAACATATTGCCCAGTTTATCACGAGCCTCATCATGAGATTTGACTTATTGATCCCGATAGTCGATTTTGTCGCTATTGTGGGAAGCAATGGGCAGAACCAATTGAGCTTGATGTTTCTGATGATGATAGGTCATCGCGTACGAAGTCTCAGACCCAGACCTTTGGCCCCCCTCGCGCCTCATCATCATTATCACAACCATCTCAACGAGATCGTACGACCAATTTCACTAAGCGATTCAAAGCAGCTGTATCTGAGGCTCATGGAGTTACCCGGGCTACTCTAGACCCTGATCCGTACGCACGCCCTCTGGGTCTAGGTATCCGGCTAGTTACTATCTTAGTTATTGGTGAAAGACGACATGAATTTTTTATCCCAAGGAAGACAGAGAGGCTTAGTGCGTACGATAATCATTTATTTATTATTTACTAATATTCTATCTAGATACAATTAACCTCGACCTTCTGCCTTACCACGAATTCGACGAATTCAGCGAGCCAATGTCTGATAAGCAATGGGCTGATATATATGTACGACCGAACTTCGAAACATACTTTATCGATCGAGAGTGGAAGCTTGGTACTTCTTTTTATAAGGATATAGGCATTCGAGAAATTCCACAGCCACCGCCTGGCAAGACTCGTATGACTGCCGATCTTTTCTAAAAGCCCAAACCAAAGTCATTAAACCATATTCAATGGGAGACACAAGATGGCCGTATTGTTGTTTACTTTGCTTTCTATGATGATATAAGTAACCCGCGTACGGGTAAAACAACATCAAGGGCACCTCAAAAGACCAAATCAAAGCAGATTAAATAAGAGGCATTTGAGATTGACCCTAAGGGCTTTATAGACTTATCCCTAAAGTCTAAGTCTCATACGGCTACTATACCAACTAAAGAAGAGATATCTTTATCTATTGATCTATCTGCTTTCAGTATATCATCTCTAGCCGAAACTGGGATTGACCTACTTGATAATATTTAAGAAGATGAAGATATTCGTACGCCAAGTCCACCACAATAACAGGCTAAGCGAGGCCGTGGTCATGACAATTCTGAGGAAGATCATCCAACAAAGAGGCCAAAAAGTGCTACTACAGTAGCTACTGGGCCTGCTGCCCGTACACGTCATGTTCGTCAAAGAAGACCACCTCGTCAGTGATAATTGTGTACGAGAGTTATATATCAATCTCGTCATCAAAGCTTCTTATTTGGTCTTGAAGCCCATTTGGAATTGGATCGCCGTGAAGGGGGGCTTGGCTTTGGAAGGAAGTGTGATTTTGCTGTAAGAGAGTATACTAAGTTTTCAGTTAGTCATACAATAATTCTATTTTATTTTATTAACTTACATATCGCTCAGCACTACCTCGTGGAATCTTAATTAATGCCAGGGTTGGCTGGATATTTCCTTCAATTAGATGACTGCGTACGATATTTCGTAATTGATAGTAAGTCTGAAAGAAAGGTCTTGCAGGATCTTGCTCAAGTGAGTGATCCTAATTGAAGCCAAGAGCCGCCAACTGGGCTTGGCACTATTCTGAAGTTATAGGTGTAAGGAAGTTATTAATATTAAGATCCTCAAGTGGCTCAAGCATTGTACGCAATGCCTCTGTATTAGATCCCTCACCTTCTCTATCAATTAGAATACCCCAATTGGGTACCTCTTGTGTATTATAGAGCTCCATTGGACGGCCTGAGATAACATGAGGACGATTCTTTTGCGTACGGATTTTATGACCATTCCAAAGATTAATAAAGTCTGTAAATTCATCTTGAAGCTGTGAGGTATAAATTGCATAGAGGGCAATTTGATCACTAAGATCACCTTTAATAAAATAAGCTGTAGATGCAAGCTTATTGAAGAAAGACTGTAAAGGTTAGTACCATTTGCGTACGATAAACCTTTTACTTACAATCCAACGATCAGTTGCTCCTCCTCGTAATTGACGCCACCAGCTCTTAATTCGTACATTCCGGGTACTTGGTCCGTACATATAATAAGATTGGATTCGATCTCCTTGCCGATATCGATGAGTGTTTCCATCTATGTCTTCGTACATAATATCTGCCGGGCCATATTAAGCAAGCATTGCCTGGGCTGCTACCCAAAGAGGAGTTTTAATTCCATGATCTGATCTTGTGAAGAATGGTCGCATATGTAGATATTAAATCGTACGCAGAAACTGCTTTAACGTACTCATAGCTGTTGTTGCAGATCTTCTAATAAAGAACCAAATAATACACCTTGAGTATGCATTAATATAGGCATAAATCTGGAAGCTAAATTTCTTTAGCTTTTCATAGCCATTAAGGCACTATAAGAAATTAGGCCTAGGAACTGTAAAGTCCGTACGATGTTTGAAGTTACCTTCACGGCGTTTCTGAACCTCTTCTGGAAAGACTTCACGATAAAAGTCATAAAGTCTGTTTTATGAGACTAGAACCTGTGCCTTTTGTCGTACGTAATTCCATAATAATCCTCTGCTAAAGAACCGAATAGCTTGTGTTTATTGAAGGTTAGTCTCAAGGAATTGAATTGCTTCTTGCATTGCATGATTACGCTCTTCATGCGTACGAAAGCGCCGTTTCATTCCATTTTGAAGACGAATACGTTGAATAGTAAATGGTGTAGTCTGGATATTATGTCTTTGCCGAAGATCGCGTATGATAGAGTGATCAGTATATCCATATTGAAAGAAGTAAAATCGAATATGAGCAATAAGATCATCTGAATCTTGTGTAATACGATGAAGTCCCCAAGCTGAGAGCTGTGACTATAGGCTTTGAATACTAACTGGAGGAGATCCTCGTACGTAAAGAACCTCATTAACTCTTTTTAAAATATCTGAATGTGTAAAATTAGATATCTAATAATTAGTAATTAGCTTAGATAAATCACTAAGGTTAACTCGAGAAGAGAAACCCCAGGTTAAGAATTGGGCTTTTAAGGTTCGTAGACTAATAGTAGGCTGTTCTTGTATGACTTGTTGATTATTGAATTCTGAAAGTATATCTTGTTGCGTATGACCAGATATATAAAGATCATAAAGCTCATTTCGATAAGGCTCAAGGTTTATTCGTGGAGGCATTTTGGTGGTTAAGTGATTTTGGTGGTTGAGGCATTTTTAGGTTTTTTGGGTTTTTGGGTTTTTCTGCATTTGCACCTTTTGCAACCTACGGACTAAGGTGCCACCGTACAGGAGGGGTACCAGTGACGCCAGGGTGCTTTGAGTGCCCCTCCTCGCTGCAACTTGGCTCCTCTCATGAGAGCTGTTCTGCTGTTGTCATGCAAGGCTTGGCTTGATAATGCAATTTCTGCTTTCTCAAAAAGTCCATTCACAGGCAGCAGATTTGCTTCGTGCTCAGAATAGAGACCCATTGGTCTGGCTCCCAGCATCTTCGTTGATCTTCGGGGTCCTCTTGTGGATACTCTTCCATCAGCATGAATCTGAATCTCCATAACGGCGGCACTTGGCTATATTGAAGCAAATTCTCGCTCGTCGCTGTTGTGACGTCGATTGGCCACTTCATCATTGCTTGGTTATGTTTCTGTTCTATTCTATCCAGCATGTTGGACTGCGCATTGATGATGATACTCTGGCGATTCCTGGCCTCGAATCAAATTTTTTTTTAACTCCTTCTCAGCCACAGTGGTGCAAGTAAACACCAGATATGAGCACCGCTTAGCCAGATGGATGATTCCACACTCAATCCAAAACTGCAAAGCTCCCGCGTCTCATCTGATCAGATTAACCGGCACGCACTGAAATAGGCAAAAAGTCAACGAACGACCTTGAAACTCGAGGGAGGTTGAATTGGTACGCCTAAAGCATAGCAAGCCCCCACGAGGGTTTCAAGAGGGGCAATTCCGGCTGCTCCTACTGAGTCGGATGCAATGCCGTATACTTTCTGCTTCTACCACAGGCGCGGCTATTGATGAAGGGGATCCGAAGTCACGCACGCTGGGCTGCAGCGCAGCTGGTTGAAGGAGCTAGTTAGCGGCCATCTCAACGTCGAGGCTTGGAAAATGATGGGGAGCGATAATCGGAGATGCGAGACGAGGGAATGAAACGAGGCGAGACAGCCAACAAGCTGCGAGGCGAAGTGAGGTGAGGTGTGACACATGTACTGTAAGTCGCATGCACTTCTCAGCCCAACAAGGTAAAGGATAAACTATGTCCATGTTTATCGATGATGCCGTAACTGCTGATGAATGATATGACATTTATATGTAAGACCTGTGAGACCCCCGAGCAGAAGCTCTGCGGCTGTCTGACAATCATGACCAACTTTTGTAATAGCGACGATGTGATGTGGTAATGCTCACGAGATTGATCGCTAAGATACGGAGTAGTGCGATCCAATTCTCACTTACAGTTACAATCCCTCCCCGAGGTTACGGCAAGATCTGTCTCTCGCCGTCCTTCACCGAAACCTACCAGTAAACCTCGATCCAAAAGTGGGGTTTCTCGATTTCATCGGTGAAATATGTCCGGTCTTTTTTTCTTTCTTCTCCAGTACCAAACACCAACCGACGATATCAACGATACCTCAGAGTTGTTACTCACCAATAGGACACAGCCAATGAGCTGGCGAGTTCAGGCATTTCAGAGTAGAGCAATGGTCAAGAAAACGGGTCCCTCCAAGAAGGCTGCTTCTTCATCAGAACCAAATTCAAATTCGAAGCAGAGCACCAAGAAATCCATTGCCCCGCCAGAAACCTCTTCATCAGCTCTTCAAGGCGAAGAGGAGCAGCAGCGTCTTCTCGACATCTTTTCGAGTGCTTTCAACTCGGTCCTCACTTCGGATGATTTCCCGAAGCTGCTCCAAGAAATCAAACAGGCTCTGTTCAATCGAGAATTTGCTACAGCTTTTGGGAGGGAGGACTATCTGGAAGCCTACGCTGCTCGGTGGAGCCCCACACGAGCCCTATGTTATACTACCGTTTTTCTCAGCATCAAGAAACACCTTGATGGGATCCTGATTGCTAGAAAGGAAGCAAGGGACGAGGAGTCACGACCTAACCAAGCGGGTTCGATACCAGTATTACAACCTGTGGATCCAGTTCCGGAGGATGAAAAGGACAAGTCGGAAGGGACTGAGTCTAGTGGAATAGAATACATTCAAGCTCTCACACTTGACAGCACATTTACCAGGCGAAATGCCTCCTTGCACATGCTATCTGTCGGTGGGTGCGCAGCTGAGCACATTGCTTTTGCGTCCTACCTTCAGACTACTTCTACCAATGGTCAGTTGACGCTCCTCGATTCGGGTCCATGGGCCACGGTCATCTCTCTTCTTGAATCCAGCACCATCAATCCGCCACCGATCTCAAAGTATGCGTCTGCAGCTCGTCAAGCTGCCAACCATCCGCTTCTGGAGAAAGACCAACTCTCCCTCCATGTTGTTCGGAAGGATGTCCTGGATCTCGACGTCGATTCTCTTTCAGCTCAGTGTGCCAATGGCGAGGAACCCATCGTCTTAACTCTGCTCTTCACGCTCAATGAACTATACACGACAGCGGGTATCGGCAAGACGACCAGGTTCCTTAAGAATCTCGGACAAATACTGGCGTCCGAGAGCCTGGTTCTCGTGGTGGATAGTCCTGGTAGCTACTCCGAAGCAGCGCTGGGCAAAGAGAAGAAGCGATACCCCATGCAATGGCTACTCGATCATACCCTTCTAGAGACTGATACACCTGGATACTCTTGGGAAAAGCTACAGTCGGACGACTCAACCTGGTTTCGTCTACCAGAAGGCTTGTCATATCCGATCCCACTTGAGAATATGCGCTACCAGATGCACCTGTACCGCTTGCAAAAACCATCTTGATTAAGAATGTCAGTTCGGGCAATGTTGTGGTATTTATGGCTTGCGTTATCTATGCTACTATCACCTGCGGGTCGGTCGTTTACGTCGTTTCGCTGAAGATGGGGTCTATCATGCCCACACCATCTTCTTCAGCGAGTGTCCCAATTGCTCTAACAATCCCGTGTTCTTCTTCGCCTCCTCTAAGGAAATTATGGAGCCTGTCTCGATGAGACTCTTTCGCTCTTCGTCCGGGTTCTCCGACTGCCTTTCCAGCGCCAGTCGCTCAATGTCGCCGCAGATGGTGGATACCTGTTGGGTTTCTGTTTGCTTCGGGCCATCATCGCCCAGGACAGCAATGGATGAGTCCACATTTGTAGCCTTGAAGACAAGGCGGCGCACACTCGGCGAGGACGAGGACGAGGACGACAAAGACTTGCTCGTGAGCAAATTGGCCAGACTAGCGGGTAAACCAGCATCTTTTTGTCCGGCAGGGTTCTCTTTGCCTGCCATCTCGCCGCGGCTTGAAAAGGTCCGTGTATTGGTGCGGCGGATATCACTCTTGCCGGGACTATATGTCACCACAAAGCCGGCGTTCTTAACTTCGTCGACGTGGGAAAGAGAGATGGTTGACGTGATATAAGTGCCATACTTAATACCTGTGACACTGTCGAGTTCAACGCGCTCAAACGAGGATACCTTGTCAGACTTCCAGTCGAAGCGGCACGAATAGAGAGCCGCGTCTGTCAATAGTAGAACAACCTCCTCTAATGGCCAGGATTTGATGGCATCGGGGGTTGTAGGACTCAAAAGCACCCATCCGCCGTGAAACTCCTCCTTCTCGTCGGCTATCACTCGCTTCTGGCATAGCTCGACGGCTAGCTCTCTCATCTTGGTGACGGAAACTGCTGGGTCCTTTGTCATCATGTCGCTTTCGAATTCTTCAAAGATCTTGGCCGTCACATTGCCGAGAAGAAAATCTATGGCTGCTTGGCTGAAGTAGTCATTGACCATTCTGTCTTGGTTAGCAAGAGCCTGTCAAAGGATGGAAGTTCAGAGCCATACCCGCTGTAGTATCTAGCGAGACCGAGACCCAAATCGTTTAAAGCACCGCGGTAATCCCTTTTTCGTGTTCTTGTATAGTCGCCCTTCATTGCTGCTGTTGACGCGTACTGTTTGGATACTGCATCACCATTATCTGCCCAAAGCGTGTTGAACCAGGCCGTCACTTGATCAGTCTGTGCACTCATGTCGAAGCCTTCCTCCTTGAGCTGGACCTCGAGCATATGCTTTGCGAACGAGCTCTGGCAGACATTAGTTCTATCGAGACAGTCCATGCAGTTGGTTCGGAAGACGCCTTGCTGTCGAGTCAACTGCTCGCCTTCCTTTTGAGCGGTGCTGCCAAAGTTCTCGATCTTGTCTCTTAGCTGATCTAAAAGCATGCTGACATTCTCAAACTTCATGCCTCTACAGGCCGCGTGAAAATCAAACCACTCGAACGGTATCGTCTGGTCTTGGCGAGCCTCTCTGTTGAGCTCTTCTATGCTGTTCTGGTAGGCAGAACCAATAATCGACTCGACTCCGTGCTTTTCGACGAGATTAATGATCTGGAGTTGACCATAATTCCTAGAAAGGCTCTCGAAATGCCTGCTACAAGCAGCCTGGTTGGCCTCCTCAGAGTGTTGTCGAATAGGAGTGGGTTTGAAAGCATATGGCGATTGTGTGAAGAACAGAGGAATGCTACCCCTTACTTGCAGAAAGGAGTAGATTTTCGAAGACGGGTCCCATGTGGACGTGGAGAGGAGCTGTTCGGTCTCAACCATGTTTGCAACGAAACCATCTTGGTCAATACCGCGGCGCAGATATCGCAGGCCAGCACGTTTTGTAGATCGGCGCGAAATCAGAGTGATAAGATACTTTTTCTCTGATGGACGAAGATCGATGGACGCTCTAGAGCTCTCGATTGTAGGAGAGGCTGGTAGCTCTCTTGAAGATGAGAGGTTGGTTAGTTCGACAGAGTCATTGCCAGTATCATCGCTCTGCGGAGGTTGGTTGTCAACAATAAAGGTCCTTTGTCCAACGAAGCCTTGCATTATAGGCAGTGATAGACAATCTTGTCCACTTGACACGAAAGGCTGTAGAAGATGACGGTTCCAGAAGAAGATCTCGTCGGCCTGGTTATGGAGGGGAGTCTCATAGTTAGGAGGCACCGACCCCTTACCTAGAGAACGAGTGAGATCAAAGTCGTAGGAAAAGAAGAAACTTCGAGATGAACCGAAGAGAACCTGTGCAGTCCGCAAGAGTTTCGGTAACAGCTCGGGCTCGTTGGGCAAGGCTTTGTCAGCTCCCTCTTTAGGTGTCTGGCCCGCGGATGTCTCAGTCGCAGTCGCGGTGCTTTCCGGAACTCTTGGTGCATTGCTTAGCCCCATGTTTCTCTTCTGGTCCAGAGTCCAGCCACTCCGACTGAACCAGCGCTGTGCGAAACGTCCATAGCTGCCTCTCCTGCGAATAACATCTTCGGCAACTCGGCTCCTGGCCGAACCTGGCCTTGCGTCTTCGTCCTCGACTACGGCGTCTTCGACTTCGTCTGATGTCCTTGAAGGGAATTCGACTTCTTCTTCGCTACTATCGCTCTCGTCTCCCGAATCTCTAGCCTGGCGTGACAGGTGTTCCGACGTCCTCCGTATAGCCTCCTCGGCGCCCGTTTTGGATATGCATGGCGTGACGGCGACCTCGGTAACGACGTAGATAGGATGGCCGCAGATCTGTGCGACCTGCTGGCGCCGTGTGATAGTAACAAGGTAGCTTGATTTCGAGACAGTAATGAGGCCTAGAAGCGGGACAGAAGCTGTCAGTCTCGAGTCTTGGGTGTTATGGAGAGAAGGCTACAAGTGCGGGGCCACAAGGTGTCTTACCGATCACCCCAAAGGCTTCAAAAGAGGAATTGGGTTTGGAGTCGTCAGGGACATGTTCGCGTGGGACGTGGCAGATTGTCGCGTCGCCGTACTTGACTCGAACTGGCTGGAAAGGTCGTTGGCCCTTAGAAGAGAGAGGCTGTATTACAAGCCCGTCTATCGCTGCACAGATGAGGAGCTTGCGAGCGATGGCTGGCATTGTGCGGGGGGCCCGTGAATTTTATCAGCAACGATTGATAGGCATTCAGAACAATATCAGGGGAGCCAAGGGCAAGAGATTGACGATCAGGCAATTGCATGTACCTATGCAAAGACAAGCAATGAGACAGCTGCAGAAGGAACCGGGGCAAGCTGCAGCTCACTTCACCTACCTATCGTTTGGGAATCGAGCGACTACAGCGCCAAAAGTCAGATCAAATACCGGTATGACCGCATCAGGTCGGTCGATTTTTGGTGGTGGAGACGTCATAACTTGGCGTGCATTGTAACCACTGTAGCGTAAAATAGCCGCGCCGAAATCGCATCGCATTCGCATTAGGAAATTATTTTTGACATGTTTTTATCCACTTTGGCTCGTTTTCGTATTTTGCCTTCGTCATGAGAGTTGATGATATTACTATTTTACCCAGAAGGCCTCAATTTCATACACCAATTATTGCACCAGATAACCCCGAAACATCAAAAATCGGAAACGCATCTAAGCTGCAACAAACAGCCTCTCAAAGCTGATCGCCCATTGACGAAAAGTTTCCATCTTTTGCTTTCCTCCTCGTCGTGGGGTATCTTAGATAGCGAGGCGCTCGACCTTGTCGCGCATGGCTCGGATCTGGCCGGCGAGCTCGCTGGCGTCGTTGCTGGTAATGCTAGCAGCGATGACGGCACGGCTAACACCACAGGCACGGCCGAGGTGCATCTTGCTGCTGACGTAGACGTAGGGAACTATCAGACACAAGTTAGCAGCGTGCTCTACCGTGGTGCCCTCAATATCCAATTGCGCTTACCGTTCTTGTCCTCGCAGAGAAGAGGGAGGTGGAGGAGAATGGCGAGAGGTTGAGTGTCAGCAGCGAGGATGACAAGCTCAGAAACACCACGGTTCAGGGTCTTGGTGGCCTCGTTGGCTCCTAAGCAGGCAAAGAGATTAGCATTCGACAGACATGAAATCTGTGTAGGCTCTTACCCTTCTTCAGCTGGCGGGCATCTGTGAGGTAGCGTATTAGCAAGTTGTTTTAATGTGCTGGCTTATCAGGTAGACTTACGCTGAGAAGACTGAACAAGATCGAGAAGCTCTTGCTCGAGCTTCTGGTCGGCAAGGGGCCAGGCTAATGGCCGGTCAGTATATTCAATCTATACAGCTGTGAGGAGAAATAACATACCAGCACTCTCAGACATGGTGAAAAGCTAGACCGAGGTTTCGTGGAGGAAAGGTTCTGATATCAGGCAGTCAGTCGCTTGTCCTTGTTGAAGCGGTTGAGGTATGAAGGTACTGTAACAGAACGTACAAGATGGTGTGAGGTTCAGGGTTCCTTGCGTTGGCTCGCCCTGAGGACTGAAAAATGCGGATGGGGATGGAACGTGGTTGGCGATGTATCGACAGGGTCAAAAGGAAAGAGAAAAAAAAAGAGAGGCACCTTAAACTGCGCCAAGGCGGCGGAAAATTTCACATGTGGCGGCGAGCCTTGTGTGGCTCGCGCACCTGAGGCTTTCATGTGGTCCATTTTAACCCGCAGAATCAACCAGTCAGCGACCGGCTTGGCTGGCCCGTCTTTTATCCGAGGCGGATAAGACCCGTGTCGTCTTATGTAATGCACCCCGTGCTCTCTCTCCTAGCAGAGTACAGCAAAACCTTGCCGCCAACCAGACGCCAACCTAGAATGAGACCTTAACAAGCACACCTCACCTCGACATCTTCGTCCCAAAGCAAAACGGCCCGTTCATCCAACGACTTCATCTCTCGACAGCTCAGCTCGTCCGCCGCTTATCGACGCCCATTCCGTCTCTTTTGAAACGATCTTGTCCGATTGATATCTGCTTCGTTTTCGCGTAAACAACCGTCAACATGGTTAGCGAACTCTGGTACGTGCTTGCGCGCCTCCTTGCCCCCGTCATCATCCAGCTCCCTATGCATCACCCGAAGCTTCAGGCATCGCCCAACAACGCGAAAACTTGTCGAAATGGCCTCGTACTACATGAATCTTGATGATTGAAGCTAACATGCGCTTCTTTACAGCCCCGTCTACTCGGTTAGTCCTCCCCGTCATCCGTACCGTCGACGTCACCTCGCGACGCCTAACCTCGATCGTGAGGCGGTCGACGATATCGATCCAATATCGAGCTTCACGTTGCTAACTATCATCTAGCCCTTCTTCGGTGCCATGGGCTGCACCTGCGCCATTGTCTTCACCTGCCTTGGTGCCTCTTACGGTACTGCCAAGTCTGGTGTCGGTATTGCCGCCATGGGTGTTCTCCGCCCCGACCTTATCGTCAAGAGTACGCGGTCCTTCGAAATCGATATATGCCATTAGTGTGATGCTAACTTTTGTAGACATTGTTCCCGTCATTATGGCTGGTATCATTGGTATCTACGGTCTCGTCGTCTCGGTCCTTATCTCCGATGGTTTGAAGCAGAATATTCCTCTCTTCACTAGCTTCATCCAGTTCGGTGCTGGTCTCTCCGTCGGTCTTGCTGGTCTTGCTGCTGGCTTCGCCATTGGTATTGTCGGTGATGCTGGTGTGCGAGGAACTGCCCAGCAGCCCCGTCTTTTCGTTGGCATGATTCTGATTCTCATTTTCGCCGAAGTTTTGGGTATGTTTGATTATTTGTATCAAAGTTGGTTCGGTTGCTAACATTTTGCCCAGGTCTTTATGGTCTCATTGTCGCTCTGCTTATGAACTCTAAGGCCAATGTCGACGCTGTCTGCTAAACAGCCAGACGCGTCAGATTGCCTGCGTCGAAGAAAGCTTGACAATATTGCCCTCGACCACACGAGCTGCTCTTCGGCATGGCACAACTGTATGAGATCGCAAACGGCGTTACAACTTTCTCTGCTGCTTGTCCTGAAAGGGAGTTCAGCAGGGAATTGGAGACGTGGGCGCATCGATGGGCGTGGTCTTATATCTGCCCCCTTTTGCGCTCGTAAATCGGTTAATTGGACTCGAGCTCTCGATATGTTTTTCTATTAGGGGAGAAGAGGGGGGTCTGGACGAAATGGGAGGATGGCTTCTGTAAAATACTGTCAACATGCGTGTTATTCTCCGGGTGGCTTCTCATCATAGACGGTGAAGGGAACTCGAGTATTTAGTGTATGCCATTGCTAATTGTTTCTTGCACTGAACCTTTTTATCATATACGCTCCTCCCGTATGCCATTTAGTCACATGAAGCAGCATTTACATTCATTCTGTTCTGCCCATCTGAAGATAAGGTGACGCTATTTTCAAGAAATATATTATGCAAGTACATTACATGGCATCTCCAATTGTCAAGTTCATTATTAGTCTATTTACACAATCCTCCAATAGAGCTCTCTAGCAAGATATATGTGCGGGTTGAAAAAATTACAAGGTCTAAGAACCCCCAAATAAAGTCTGTCCGCCTCTTTCATGTCAACAGAGACAGATTTCTAGCTTTCTTGATCGCCACCACTCGTATTACGTCTCTTCATCTCTTCATGTATAGATTTTCCCCCTTTGTCTACCATATGCAGCCTGTTTTGTTTTCATGCGCACATGCCAGCTCGCCAAAACACCTATTTATAGTGGCACCAAGAGCCAATCCATGAGAAAAACGGATCAGGACAAGATGTCCTTCAAGATAGAAATGAGCTTACATAGCTCTTGAACGCTTTGCCTCGGCATCCCCTTAGATGATGTACTAGAGAAGCTGTTAGAATCGAGCTATGAGGAATCGGAGTTTGAGCAAACTTACAGGGATGAAGAGGTAAGGAACACGTCGCTCGTACTCGAGCCACGCATCGCCGTACTTACGACGGCAGCGAGAGATATCTCTCGCGGCACGGTGGGCGATCATGCAGCAGAAGAAGACCGGGTAGAACCAGGGGAAGGGGCTCTGAAATCCAGTGATCAGACCCCAAGAGACAGCAAACCACGCATCGGCCGTGTAGTGAATCTTGCGAGCAAGGCCGTACCAGCCATCGACGAGGATAGTTCCCTGAGGGGTGACGATGGTCTTGGGGTTGTGGAGGGTTTGCCACGGGACCTGAGGGAAGGTCTTGCGCAGCACCAACTTGCCCTTCTCCATTGCACGGAAGCGGTTCTTCTGGCTATTGCAGCTGTCCCAAACCCAGTACCAGAACAGGTAGCCAACGAACATGGCAGCGAGAATGCCACGGTTCCAGCGGTACACATCAGGATGGTGATTAGCCAGGTAGATGGTGCAGTGGCAGTATGAGAGAGGAACACCAGCGAGGTTCCAGAAGATGAGCATGAAACCCCACTTCTCATAGTACATGTCCCAGGTGGTGATGATGAGCTCCTCTCCCTTGGCGCAGGCGTTGGCGTAGAGGAAGTGGGCCATGACAAGGAACCAAACCTCACCAGAGACGTAACCGTACTGCTCATGCTGACGAGCGGCGGTACCAAGACTCAGGATGAGAAGGATGTACCAGGGCATGCGGACCTCGAAGAACATCTTGAAGTCGAGAATGCCAAACATGCGAGGGTTCAGCTCAGCGCCCATGAAGAAGTCGTAGATGGGGTAGCCCGTCATGCGGTGCTGCTTGCCGCGCCAGAGAGCCGAGAAGTAGGCGGCAATGCTAACAAGGAAGCCACTGAGAATGGCAACAGACAGGAGAGGGCCAAACTCATCAATGGCGTTGTACAGAGGCCATATGCCGGAGAAGTGCAGGCCAGCAAGGCAGGCAAGAGTAGTGTATAGACTCCAGTAAGCGTTGCAGTAGTAGGGCAGCTGCTTGCCGTCGGCATGAGGAAGAGGCTTGCCATAGCCCCAGACACCAGGGAGGAGGCAGTAGAAAGCACCCTCAACGATGAGATAAGACCAGTACCAGGCCCAGACCTGGAGGCGAGGGAATGCACCGGTGTAGACGAGATTGACGAGATGTGCGCCAAACTCACCCCAAGACTGGCCCTCTGTGCGATAAGGGAACTTGCCATCGTAGTAGGTGGCACCAACCCACATATACCACATGAGAACAGGGAAGAGGATCATCATGGCAGCGGTGCCCAGGGAACCCCCAAACTCGAACTCTCCTGAGTAGTCGACCTTGGGGTCTTGGCCGGGCTTCCAGCCGTCAACAACATTGGGATCCTGAGGAACGCCTTCGGTCTTCTCGAGGACTGCCTTGACAGGGGCAGCGCCAGAGTGGTCGGCGGATGTGGCATGCCCGTTGGTAGTGTGTCCATTTGTAGCACGCCCGTTGGTAGCATAACCATTGGTGGCATGGCCGTTCGTGGCATGTCCATTAGTGGCGTGTCCATTGGTGGCGTGGCCGTTGGAGTGACCGTTGGCATAGCCATTGGTCTTGCCATTGGGGGCCCTGTTGATAGCACCCATGTTGTCGGAGTCTGTCTCTTCGTCAAGCTCCTCAGTAAACCTGGCGGTACGTCGACGGATGGGTTGTGGGAGGCCCTCCGCAGCAGAGTTGGAGTCGGTTTCGGCGTCTGATGCCTCAAGAGGCTGAGAAGTCTGGCGGCGAGTTGAACGTGAACGACGAGTTGCAGTAGGGGTCTCTACCATGCCTTCGAATAGCTCCTTCTTCCTAGAGGGCAGGATGTCAGTCTATGATGCAAAGAAGGCTATAGGAGGTAGGGGCAGGAAAGGCAAACCAACCTAGGCGTTTGGCGTAGAGAATATCTAGACGACATTTTGAACCAAGGGCTCAAGAAAGCCTTTATATGCTACAGAGGTAAACACAAAGAAGGACTGAGAAAGGGACTAAAGAGCGAGAGCCTGGCTTTCAGAGCCTGAACGTCAATCAGGCTTTGAACTAGGACCCAGACTGTGTGTGAATGCGACTGTGCGTGTTCCACTGTACGGCAGAGACAAATGCAAATGCAAGAGAAGCAATTGGACGCCGCAGTTGCAGTCTGAGAGACGAAAGATGCAGCTGTGGCACGCCCCTCGGAGAGAGAGACACACAGGGGGCAGGGCTGTAAAGGACGGCGGGAGCGAGAGCGGTGACGGCGTCGTCCTATCAGGGACTAGGGCATTGAATACAACGTCCAATTAGGAATACAGCGTCCGTTGTAGTGGACGGTTGATATTAGTAGTTTGAAGGATCTAGAAGCAAAGAGGGAAAAAAAGACATTAAAAAAAGAGGAGAGGAGAGAAAGTTGGTGGTGGTGGAGGGGGTGCGTATCGCCAAAGCAAAGCAAAGCGTAGCGCAACGCAACGCCAACGTAGAGCAAAAAAGTTGCAGTTCTCGCGATTGGGAATCCGAATAAGAAGAAGAAAACGTGTTGTACTATTGGCGCGCTGCGCTTGGTCGGGTTTTTTTTTGTTGACCTGCGCTTCCCGAGCCAATCTCCCTCAGGGGATCCAGCCTATCAACTAACAGCCCTGGCAGGCAAAGCACCCGATCCATGCAGATGGAAATTGAGGTACGTGTGGCTCTGCAGCATCGCCCGCATAAGCTCGTGTACTCTGGTGTGCTTGCCCCAGATAAATCCACAGGCCAATCATCGGCAACACGCTAATGCACGATTCGTATAGCGATTTAACGGGGTTAGCGGGCACTCGTTTCTCTCGTCTAACAAACATCCGATCCCTTCCCCAGACAATGCTTCATCTTTGAGCCTCATCGCTCGCTTGCATCTCTCTCAACGCATGGCAGCCCCCAGCTACACGCCTGCAAGGGTCTGCTATACGAATCGTGCATGAAGCTAAGCCCCGAGTCTGCCAACTACAATCCATGCCAGCGCCTTCAACCATCAACTTCCTCCACCAACATAACCTTCCTCTATCTCGGTATCGTCATGTTGCACGTTTTCCGGTCTTGTTTTTTGCTCTACTGAGGGGTTTGTTTGGATCCTGGGACGTCATTGCCTGCTCTGTAGGTATAAGATAGATACGTCGTTGTCGTCTAAGCTAGGTAGGTATCAGTATCCTTGTCAACGCTTCCTCCACCGTTTAACTTCGGTATGAAACTCTCATGGCGAATAGCTCATTGTGTATATCCCAATAAGACTTTCGGATTCATTTCGTGTTGATATTCCGGTCATTCATGCCCAAAATTATTCCATGCCGCCGTCGCATCACTCGGACGGACATGATTCCTTTGTTCTAGCTCCAGCATCCTACTGTTGACGAGTCGTGCGTCTTTTATGATGGAACCGGGTCTCGGCATATCTTCACAACTCTACTTACAACAAGAGATGAGTGCCAAAGTGCTAGCTACACTGTAAGGGTCGAAATCTACCCCATATGGGTGTGTGTTGCATTGATTCTTTCTCCTCCAACTTGATCCCTGCCGCTCAGAGCCTACTCGTCAGCCTGTTCTTGACCCAAGACGAGGTCTTCAAGAAGTCACAGGTATTGCTTACAAGTTCCATTGCCTCTTTTTGAGTGCTTGTCACTGATCAGCAGCTTGGTTCCATGAGTTTCCTTGTTTCCCACCTCCTGCTCTACTTGTTAACTCCAACCCTGCATCATTTATATTGATCACTTCCATCATCGTTGTACCAATCGCTCCAGAGGTACTTGTTTTGTAATACGTAACTCTACTTGTCCGTTAGCTCAGCCAGAAAAATCTAGACGGCATGCCTCTTCCGGGTGCCTATATACCCGCTGCCACTCTATGTCCCTGACTTTGTTAACGATCTACTTGTACTTTGTATTGTCTTTATCCATGCAGCCCTCCACTGCCATTCACTAGCTATCTATGCCGTTGAAATTGCCGCGGCAGAATTCGTTTCCCTCGACCCTCTCACTCCATCCAACGTTCTCACCGTCCCTAGATGTAAACTCACTCCCGCAACCCCCTTCTCCACACAGCCCTTTATCACTCAGTTGCAGCGAGCGGGCCTGGTAACTCACATGATCAAAAAAAAAAAACTGACACTTCAGGCTGGATACTAACTTCTCCCTTTACGAGACTTGCAGTTGCATGGGTCTTGTCGAAAGGTCGCAGTTCCAACCCTTACTCTCGTTCCGACTCGATGCTCTAACCCATATGGATGTACAGGTAGACATCATACAAAACAACTCAAACTGAGATTCTTCTCTATTATACATCTTTAGAAAAATTACACTTATGTCTCACACTATAACAAGTGAAATGCTCGTGAATAGGTGTCCTAATCTCCACCCTTCAAGTCAACGCTTACAGGAAACCCCAGACTTAGAGATCGCCGAGCGCTGACAGCACGTTCATGCGTCAGGATGATCAGGCAGGCTTTGTAACATAATTCCATGCATTCAAGCGAAGGTTTGTTATAGCAAGAATTATATCCAAGAGTCTAATCTGATCAATGTAGGTGGATGGCGGCATCATGACGGTCTAAGGCGACTTAAAACCTTGGGAGCATAATACCTGATGTTAGTTTAAGCATCGATGATAAAGCGTATGCCAACGTAGTTCCCCTCAAGCTGAATTTTCGCGTTTGTTGAACGTAAACCTTACGAAACACCGCCTGCCCACATTGGTGCCAGGTCTATCATCTCCTGCACTCGTGCTATTAAGGCGGCTTCTATATCAAGCGCTACACACTTACTCACGTCTACGATGTATTTATAGCAAAAGTTTACCGCACTTGTCTCGTCGATTCAAAAAGGACTTTGATGGGATTATGGTAAAGGCTGGGTGATGCGAATCAGTCCGTAGAGGCAACACAATATGGGCGAGTTTGGAAAATGCACATTATTGGACAAGCTCTGACTTCAGATCCATGAAGTGCAAGTAGATAGATGTTAACGTATGAAAATAGAAAAGAGTGTCGAGGGGCAGAGATTCCGACGTAGTAAACAGTGACAAGTTCATGATGCACGCAAAGTGAGGTACAATAATAGTCAAGAGTCACAAACACGCATCGCAAGAAAAGGAAATGGTAAATGTTGATGGTGTTTATTAGGAGTATCAAGTAGGACCTCCCATATCCGTCCAAGCCGCAACTTTGGGGTATCATATTCTCATCATCGTCTCATGCTCATCGTCCTCCACTTGTATCGATTGACGTGGTTGATTTAATCACGGCGCTCAGCATCGGCCTGCTTCTGGAGGTCGTGCTCGACACCACGCTGGCGAGTCTTTCCCTCCGCACGCAGCTCGTCGTAGTGAGCCTCCTTGTCCTTGTTGCCGGTGAGGTTGGCAGCAGCACTGCCGACAGTACCTTGGACACGGTCGCCGAGGCCAGAGCCGAGGTCGCTGAGCTGGCCCTTAGCCTCCTGGTTGCGGCCCTCGAGGTTCTGCTCACGGCCAGACTGCTTCAAAGACTATCACACATGTTAGCAAAAGGATCGACAGTGCTATAGTTTGCTCAATTCACCTCGTTTCCAATAAGGCCGCCAATAGCTTCCTTGGCAGAGCCAGCGGTCTGGTTCCACGAGCCCTCAGTGCGGTTGGGGTCATCACGGGCAGCAGCACCAGAACCAGAAATAGTGGCACCGGGGAGCTTGGCGGTAGCGTGGGAAGCATCGTGCTCGGCCTCAGCCTTCTGCTTCTTGAGGTCGCCGGCGGCCTGGTCGCTAGAGTTACCGGTCAGGTTGCCAATAGCGTTCTGGACAGCACCAGAGGCGGAGTCGACGTAGGACTTGAGAGTGGAGGGCTGGTTGTCAGACATGATGATGGTGTGGTATGGTTTGGTTTGATTTGGGTCTGGTTGGTGTAGGTTGAAAGTGTTATGTTTTTTTGGGTTCAAGGTTGTTGGGTGATGGAAGAATCAGCATGCCTTGATGGGGGAGAAGAGAGAGCTTTATAGTGATTCGCAGGAAGTGAATCACGAAGAAAAATATCACCAGGGCAGTCGCGACGAAGAGGCTAATGATGTCATAGTCTTCATGAAATGCAGTGACGCACCGCGTTTGAACAGGCGGAAGGGAAGGGAAGGAGTTGTGGCGGGCAGCCGCTTATGACGTCAACAACACCAAGAACATCTACTGCAAGCAGTTGTAAAACAAGCGCCGGAAAGCCGCCTTCCACGTAAAGAAGTGGGTGAGTAACGTAATGGTGTCTGATCCGCGTCACTTGATGCGGTTGAGAATGTCAAAGATCGAGATTTGAGGCAATGCCCGTCTTGCGTTATCAAGGGTTCTCCATGTGATCATCAACACAGTGGCTCAACATCTACAGTACTTATTCAAGACAAAGGCTGAGAAATGCCGTAGAAGCCGTGCAAGATGCAAATGGTATCACACAAACACGGTCATGTAAGATTGCGTCAGATATGGTATCATTTTAGAATACTAAACGTGGTCAACGTGCGCAATAATGAATGGTCATATCTCATTCTGTGCGACTCTAAGTCTTTGATCTCAACTCCGATCATTTCATTTCCAATAAGCAAAGCACGTTTCCAGTGCTTGCAACATGTGAAAGAGAGGCGCCTGTTGTCTTCCAGTGAACCAGATACCCAGGTGAATTGCAGGTTTCCTTTGCCCAACGACTCCCTGTTTTCGTTTTCAGAATATAAAAGAAAGAGGTATCTCTGATATTACAGTATGCTACACAGACACGACTGAGCCTCGCTTCAGCCGGCCATCGCCGTTAACGTCCTTGATACACATCCAGAGTGTCTGACAATGGTCAAGAAACTCGGAGCGAGCGTGACAGCCCATCCCCATAGCAAAGCTTAATGTTGGCTCCACTGGATGGTATCGAGGTCGATGCCCTCTTGCACAAGCTCCCATAGAGGACTCAGTTCTCGCAAAAAGGTGACGCGCTCCTGTACAGCCTTGAGGACGTAATCGATCTCGGCCTCGGTTGTGAAGCGGCCGATACCAAATCGGATACTGCTATGAGCGCTCTCGTCACTGTTGCCAAGCGCACGTAAAACATAGCTAGGCTCCAGCGAAGCAGATGTGCAAGCACTGCCCGAGGACAAGGCAATGTCCTTAAGAGCCATCAGTAGAGACTCTCCCTCTACATAAGCAAAGGACACGTTGACGCAGCCAGGGTAGAATGAGTTGGCGGCACCGTTCTGTGTTGTGTGCTCCATTGCTAAAAGGCCATTGAGAAGACGGTCTGAGAGGTACTTGATACGTTTTGTGTCGTACTATGAATTGGTCAGTACCTCGTGTGTGGGGATACGGACTGGAAAGAACATGAATAAAAACAAATAAACACAAAGGTTGTGAATCAGACAGAAGCTTCGATCAACACGGCCGGCCTTGTCACGGGCCATTCAGAAAGCCATGCATGTGTAGAGCAGCTCATCATATACGGTAGAGAAACAAGGAAGAGGGAGAGTGAATGAGTGGTACTTACAGGCATCTCCTCCTTGGCGATTCGGCAGGCTTCGCCGAAGCCGGCAACGAGGGATGGAGCCAGGGTTCCGCTTCGGAGACCTCGTTCCTGACCACCACCGGTGATGAGCGGGTCCAATCTGACCCTGGGTCGCCTTCGAACGTAACAGGCACCGATACCCTTGGGACCGTAAATCTTGTGTGAAGAGATTGACATCAAGTCGATATTCATTGCGTTGACGTCGAGAGGGATCTTGCCCACAGCCTGGGCAGCATCAGTGTGGAAGAAGATCTTCTTCGATCGGCAGAGCTTGCCAATCTCCTCAATAGGCTGGATCACACCAATCTCGTTATTGACAGTCATAATACTGACCAGAGCAGTCTCCGGTCGGATGGCAGCCTCAAGGTCTTCCATTCGGATGAGACCGTTATTCTGAACAGGGAGGTATGTAACCTCAAAGCCTTCATCCTGAAGATGGCGACAGCTGTCGAGCACGCACTTGTGCTCAGTCTGTGTTGTGATAATGTGCTTCTTCTTTCCGGAACGGCCAAAGAAACGAGCGACACCCTTGATGCTCATGTTATTACTCTCGGTGGCACCGCTGGTAAAAATGATCTCCTTGGAGTCTGCACCGATGAGCTTGGCGACGTGCTCACGCGCATCCTCCACGGCCTTCTCGCTCTCCCAGCCGTAAGCATGTGTCCGCGAATGAGGGTTACCGTAAACGCCGACATAGAAGGGCATCATTGCATCGAGAACTCGAGGATCGACGGGTGTAGTAGCCTGCATATCAAGGTAGATAGGACGCTGGCCCTCCTCCATAACTGCTGCTTGCTTCAAGACCTCTTTTTGGAAAAATTAGCCTCTATATAGATAAAAAAAAATCTCGCTGGTCTGGCAGGGCGGGAAAAGATGCACTCACCAGCCATTGGGCTGACCTTGGCATTGGAGGGAGTATCAGGAGGAGGGATATCGGCAAAAGCCTTCTTGTCGAGCTTGATGGCCGTCTCCACCTGAGCATTGTCTCGCTTGGTCTCGGATACATATCCTCGTCGTGATGTTCGCCTGGCCACAACAGCTGCGCGAGCCATGCCGCGCAGAGGAGCCACAGTAACGCGAGAGCCTGCGCTCAAGCCGACTCGGCCTGCCGAGCGCAGGGCGCAGGATGCGATGTTGGTTGACATGATGGATGGAGTGACTGGCAGATGCAAGGACGAAAAGACGGCAAGCGAAGCCAGCGGCGAGAGCGGAGGGAAGAAGTACGTTAGATAAGTGAATTTTGGTGGAGGCGTTGAGCTCCATGTCGAGGATTTGTCATTAGCTAGTCGGCTCGGGCACTCGGTGATAAGCCTCCGGCAAATCTGGCAAGGCCATTGGTTGAAAAGGCCGGGGAACGGCAGATGTGCCCTTCTCAGGTCTTAGGTTGCGGCGGTCGGCAAGCCGAGCCGTTTCTGAAGAGAGGGGATTACTGCAGAAATGTCATCAAAACTGTCTCCGTGGCGAGAAGCTGTAGATTGCCCCAAAATAGTAATCGTCACTGATTCTGGGTGATGGGATTTTAAGAGCGTTTTCTGTGGATGTGCCGTGCCCTACAGGCCTCTCTAGCCTCTGTCCTCCAGCATACCCCAGTGCATTCAGGCCTTGTTCCCTGCTGGACGCTCCCGTTGCGGATCCATCTTCTATCGATACTAGGTATAGTAGGTTCCTTCGGGCATTTCACCAAGCTGACGGGAGGGTACGTACATACTCGTCTCCCTCCTCATTCATCCCGTCCAGACAGGACTCCAGTGTCAATTACCCGTGTACCTAAACGAAATGCCCGCGGTTGAGGGGCCTGGGCGAGTGAGATTGATCCCCTGGCCGTTCAGTGACGCAACGACTGGTGACGCAGTGGACCGGGCTGGGCTGGGCTGGGCTGGGCTTGCTACGGTACAGCAGCCCCTCTAAAATCCGAGGGATCAGTGAGATGCGCAGAGGACAGCCACAAATCGGCATCCGGCAGGCTTGGCAGCATGGCAAAGGACAGGCTGGGCAGCAAAAAAAAAGAGATGACCTAAAGCTAAAAGTTACTCGACTCAGCCACACAGTCGTCACCATCCAATGTCCTAATTAAGCTTGAGAAGTTACCCTCTCGTCCAACTTTGGCGGCCTCGCGATTTGAGGGTTTTCGCGATCTTTATTCTCTCCTTCTTCCGTTGGTCGGCTTCGCTTCTAGTACCCCATCAATAGCAAAATAATCATTGTCGTGCTCTCACCATGAGCTTCAAAGGCTTCCAAAAGAGCCTCACTCGGGTAAGCCGTGCCCCTCACTTGATTGTTGACTGGGTTTCCAACTTGTCTGGCGCGCGCAAGATGGCGTCTCGTCTGGCGCGCGCAACTGAGCAGTCGATACACGCCATGAGGATCATGCAGAAGAGGAGGTAGAGTACTGACATCTCTTGACCTCAGGCTCCGCAACAGTTCAAGTCGAGGTTCAACATCGGCGAGCACACCAAAGATGCAGTCTACATCGACGCCGAACGTCGCTTCCAGGAACTCGAGACAGAGACCAAGAAGCTCCACGACGAATCCAAAAAGTACTTCGAGTCCATCAATGGCATGCTCTCCCATCAGATCGAGTTCAGCAAAGCCATGACCGAAGTCTACAAGCCAATCTCAGGTCGCATGTCTGACCCAGACTCGATGAAGATCGAGGGCAACCCCGAAGGCATCCGTGCCTGCGAAGAATACGAAGCCGTCGTCAAGGACCTGCAAGATACGTTGTCGCCAGAGTTGGAAATGATAGAGTCTAGGATTATCCGTCCCGCTAACGAGTTGCTCGACGTCATCAAGGTGATACGCAAGACCGCCCTCAAGCGTGAACACAAGAGGCTTGACTACGACCGGCACCGCACAACCCTCAAGAAGCTACAGGACAAGAAAGAGCGCACTGCCAAGGACGAAAAGGCAATGTGGAAGGCTGAGGGAGACGTCGAACAAGCTACCCAGGACTTCAACTACTTCAACGACCTCCTAAAGGATGAGCTGCCCAAGCTGTTCCAGCTCGAGCGCGAGTTTATCCAGCCTCTGTTCCAATCATTCTACTACATGCAGCTAAACATCTTTTACACCCTGCATGAGAAGATGCAGAATTGCGATATTGGTTACTTTGACCTAACGCTCGACATTGAGGATGCTTTCCACGAGAAGCGCGGCGACATTCAAGAACAGGCAGAGGCCCTGTCCATCTGCCGCTTCAAGACGACCGGCCGTCCACGACCTGTGCGATACGGAGCCAAGCCCGCGCTCGAAGGCCCAAAGCAGCCCGCGCTTCTCACCCAGGGCGAGGATTCCAAACCTTCCAGCAGTACCGTTACCAGCCCCAAGGTTGGTGGTTGGCAGCGCCCAGCCGCGACCACCACCAACGACGCCGCCGCTCCTCCTCCTTACTCTCCTCCCACGGGAGCCAATGCCGGCCTAGCCGCCATCGCTGCTGGCAAGAAGAAGCCGCCGCCTCCCAAGCCCAAGCCCAAGCCCATGCGCCTGACAGCTCCAGGCGTAGAGACCGTCACGGCTCTTTACGATTATGCTGCACAAGCTGAGGGTGATCTAAGTTTCCGAACCGGTGATGTTATCGAGATCATTACAAGAACGCAGAATGACAACGAGTGGTGGACCGGACGCTTGCAAGGCAAAGAGGGCCAGTTCCCAGGTAAGTGCACTCGCAGGCTTAGAATTTTCGGTCAGAGACTGACTGGTCCTAGGCAATTATGTTCAGCTCAACAGCTGAAGAACATGAACATTGGATTTATTACAACGGTGGTCGAATCCTCGACAAGACTCTCACTACCTCGATACCATGACACGAAGCGAGCCATCTCATCGCAAACCCCCTCACGATAGACGTTCATGATTTCACAGGGCAGCATCGGCCGGGGTGAAGCACAGGAGACCGAGTGAGAAAGACGGAGCAGCAGCCCATTGCGTTTTACTCAATGTTCTGGAAACAAGATGCTAGAACCCCTTAGTTTCTGGAGATGCAACGAGCCCCGTGTGGCCAAGGGGATGGGGCATGGGCATTTGTGGCGTTATGGATAGGGCTTTTGCTTATCTGCAGAAGCAGACAATACAACTATTACTACATTCCTAAGTGAACTGGTCTCTGTGGAATCAGAGCGACCATGAGATGCGATCAAGTGCAAGTCTAATAAATCATGCACGACTCAGTACTCGGGCTGAATACTCTTTTGGTAGTTAGTGAAGCAGGGGCTTGCATGTCACTGCATTCTTAGCTTTGTGGGTAAGTAGTCTTTTGCGCTCTCAACTCCAGAGCCTGATTTCACGAAATAGCTAGAAAGCGGTATCGAGAGCTGAGGAGGTTGGAATTTGCGGCTCTGTCGGGCGAGAATCTGCATCTTGGCCGTCCACCAACCCGATGATCGGGTCTGCAGTACAACAGCCCATGAGGCTGACTCGCGTTATTGGTCGATTTAGTTGTTGATTGAGTAGAAAATACTATGTTAGACAAATCTCAGCCGGTAAGGTACCATACTACCACAGCCTGATATAAACGGCCGAGCGTCAACCACACCATCAACAGTTCCTCGAACCAAGGTCAGGATGTCATCCTCAAGGGACGCCTAGCAAAAAGACGAGACTAACAGGGGGGTAGCAGAGCCGCATTCAAACTCGCTCTGCGGCCACGTAACCGGAAATCGTTACACGATATGCGGCTGCGCCTCGATAATTTCCTGCTTCCTTTGTCGGACAATGTCTATCTCTCGGCCCTCTACCCAATACACCACCACCAACCTCACACTCTCGTGATCTTTACAATCTGCGCACCGACCGCCGACTCCAACAGCCCTGGATCGATAACCATGGCAATAAGTCAATGGATGTCAGCTCTGGCTGGGCACGCGAGCATGGCCTCTACTAAGCAATCGAGAGGGGTTTATTTTTTATTTTTAGAGCCTCACTGAACCCGCATTTACACAACGCACCGGATAACCCTGCTAGTAGTAGTCTTCAACCAAACTCACCTCGATTGCTCCTTTTTTCTGACTAGCCGAGCTCCAAGCTTAAACAATGGGGCTTTCTTGAATGGTATGCTTCTTGAATGGTATGCGACGAGCGGGGGGGGGGCCGGGTTCCATGTGTCGAGTACAACAAGGCTGTATGGTTAGGTAGTTTCTACACAATGAGGCTCTGCTGTCTTCCTCCGAGAGATTTAACAGTGCCCTTGGCCGTTCTGAATAGCGTCGTACCTGTATACAGACCAGCATCCAATGCTTTGGTGAATATGACCCTACGCCGCTCTACAAGTCCTCATCTCCTCTTCCTCCCTACAGCATCGCCATGAGCATTCTCAAACTGCCTGTCGAGATTGTTTCTCTCCTCGTTGAGCTGCTTGACATTGACGATGTCTTCAACATGGCACTGAGCTGTCGGTCTCTGAGCTACATTCTCTACGACAGGCGAATGTGCCGTCTCGCCCTCATGGTTCGTCTCGTCTCGTCCGGTCATCGTTAGCCTCTTGTCTTACCGAGCTAGTTCCCGCTGACTACAGCTTGCTTAGAAGGCACAGTACTCTGCAGAAGCTCAGGAGGCGCAGTCATCCAGGGACTTCCCAAGGGCGTTCCGTAAGCTGGCTAAGCGGAGAAGGGCTGTTCGGGCTGCCGAGCCGTGGATGGTGGCTATCGTGGCCATGGCAGATCGTTTCGTCTACACCAATGGCCACTTGTGCTACACTGTCGATAACAAGCATCTGCGTGTCCTCAACACACTCCAACGGACGCCCACGGCTGAATTGACAGTCAACGTGCTACTGCTTCTCAAGCTCGCAGTGAGGGACTACGACCAGATGAAACCACACACATTTGAACCCCTCTATTACGCCGAGGGTATCTTGTCATGTTTAGCCACCCAAGTGCTCGATGATTCTACTACATGTAGCTGGCTTATCATCTTTGAGCTGAGCGAGAGTCCCAGATGGGTTGTAGTGCAGCGGCCACGCTCAAAGCACCAGCTCTTTGTACGTAACGACAACAACTATCTGTTCTGGGGCTCAAGGTCTCACGCAAGACTCGACGGTTCCTACAGATGGGGTCTCCATCGTCTCAATCTTCAGACTCGCAAATGGTCAGACACCCAGCTGATCCTGTGGGACTTTGACGGGGCAAGCATAGGGTCAGATATTTGCTTTGAGATCGTCGACAGCCAGTTCTACTGTGTCTCTAACAAGCTGAAAACGCAGACAGATGATGGCGTTCGCAACAACTTCTACCAAGCTGTGCGGTTCCCCGTGGACGATGCCACCCATGATAAGTGCGAGAAGCCTCCGATGCGCAATCTGTGGCGCCGTCACGATTCAGAAGGCCCGGTGGATGAGCGCTGGACATCGCTGCAGCTCACAAAAGACGAGAGTACGGGTAGGCTCTTCATCGTCGAGACTCGAAAGGAGTGGTTTCCCGGAAACGCGGGGAGCCAGAGGACTTGCTACAGAAAGGAACTTCGGTTTAGCCAGCAAGATCATGATGTTCAGCCAGAGCCTCTTCTTCCGACACCTCCTGACTCTACCGTGGACAGCCCTGCTGGTGATGAATGGGATAGCGAGAGTCACATCGAAGAACGGCCAAGTGAGAGTGTTCACGTCGGTGATGGTCCGACAGACACGACGGCATACACCCTTCAAGAGTGTTTCGTTCGTTCATACAATCCATCTTGCAATTCTTTCATTGATCTTGTTTCTGAGGCCTACAACCCAGATTCAGCCTTGCAACTCAGAATACAGCCCAAGAAGCAGGTATCGTCAGTGAGCGTCTGGCCACAAGACCAGAATCCGTGCCAGCCGGACCATGTCTTGGCCCAGCTCCACGGTGTTGTCAACCCCATACAGCCGATCCAAGGGATTGAATGGTGTATGGACGAGCGAGTCCTTGTTTATTCCCCAACTCATATGGCCTCTCAACTGAGGCCCGTCATCCTCATATCGTTTGATCCGGGACTTTTTCTACCAGGCTTTCCAAACTATCGAGCTTGCAACGCGGCTGCAAGCATCCAGCTCAGTCCCCCTACTCCTTCGCAGGAGCCTACATCTCGAGTATCGAAGGACGTGCCGTGGTCATTGAACCAGGACATTGGCGAGTGTTCATCACCAGGAGGAGAGGAGTCAGGGACAAAGACGCCTGTCAACTTTGTCAAGCTGAGTCCCTCGCTCTACCAGACGATGAGCATGGGTAATGGTGCTGCACATGGCTTCGACATGTCATATTCTACCACTTAGCGACGCAGCCGTTGGTGTGACTGCGGCCTCGATTTTTTTTTTTGCATGACGATGAGGCCTTCCATAGGCTCACCGAGTATCATCTGTGGAGTATGGTGTTGCTCCTCAGAACCCCGTTGCTCTGGTCAGACTGAGCAGGGCCATCTCTACGATGAACATGCACTTTTGGCAAATACGGCAATAGTTCTTGATCATCATCACAATTTCTACAAGTGATGCAGCTTCTAATGTACGTGAAGCTTCTATGCCACCGGCCTCACTCGGCTGTAGAAGCAAGGCACTAATGAAGTACGTCTCAGAACGGGAACAAATTTAATATGTGATACCTCACTAGACCTCTAATGATGTAAAAGCTCCATGAAAGCCTTATACAACCTTCATAGCTCACGTGGAACATCCCGGGGAAAACAGCCTCAACACCAGCGGCCTCGTGGTTCGCCTAGAGGTTGCTCCCAGTTCTTACGAGGCACCCGCATGCACGCTTGTGCCCGCAATAAAAGACCACTTGACAGGGCATTGTAAATTCCAAAGTGACAGCTCAGTAACCATTGGAGTCGAGGTTCAACGTGTAACAAGTCATCGTACATGTTCGATGCAGGTCTGGATCATTGCATGTACCAAAAGGGTAATATCTGACAAGGACAGAGAGAGTGAGTTAAGTAGTAGAGAAGTGTTGTGAGCCAAGATGGAGTGATCACCAAATGTCGTCGTGTTCGCAGTATACTCCTCGTTTGGTCTGCGCCTATCAGCGGGAAAATACGTCAGACTTTAGCGGTTAGATGGGCTTCATGACTCAAGCAAATGAACTGACAAGAAGCTATCAAAGCAGGGGCCGAAATCTATGTATGATTTGATATTGGATCAAGGATCTTGTGGTGGCCATAGACGTACATCGTGTACTCGTACAGTTCTAGATCGAGGACGATATGCTTGATCACGCGACTAAACGACAAATCATAGATTCGTGAGTGCAAATTTTGAACGTGTCTTCGCCCTCATACATATTCTTTGTACATATTCACCATCTCTTGCTTTCCATGAACCCACGCTATGTAATCTCTCTCTTCTTCATCGCAGCACATAAAAAAAAAACACGAAAACCCTCCCAAAGACATCCAGAAGGCCATGGCGATGGATGTCAACGTCTCTGGACCAAAGTACAAAAGCCAAAAGGGAAGATCTGCTCTGACGAGAGCATCGACAGTATGTGGATAAAGGTCCCGAGACCCTAAATCGTAATTCAACATCCAGTAATAGAAATTAAAAAAGTACATGAGCTCATGGGCGTATAGATCCTCATCTAAAACGTTTTTCTTTTTCTTCTAGAAAAGATTGCACAAAATAAATCAGATCGCAGGAATAGACAGGCCAAGCCGTCCATTACTTCTTGCGGCGACTGAACATCTTTGAGAGACTACTGCTGCTCTCCTCCTTGGGAGGCGGAGCCATCACAGGCTCAGGTGGCGGTTCCGAGGTGCGCAGGAATGCTGCCAGATCTGAGGTACGAGTAACATTGGATACTGCGTCTCGGGGCTCAAACTTCTTCATAGGCACACGACGTCCGGACGAGGCCGAGGAGACGGTTTGTGGGGGTCGAGATGAGTCCGCGCCCGCGCCCGCGCCTGTGGGCATTCCGTACTTGTCGTAGCCAGATGGAACGGTGACCTGAATGGGGATGTAACCTCTGAAACCACTACGACTGCTAAGAGATCGAGTGTCGTTGCCCAGAGGTGACGCAGGAATACTGTTGGAGTGGTTACTCTCCTTACGAGTAAACCTCCCGATGAGACTTGGCGCACTCGCCTTCTTCTTTGGTACCTTGTGCGAGATGGGGGCCGTAACAGGCTCTGGCGGAGGCTCATAGTTCCTCAAGAAATCTGCCAAGCTCTCTTCCTTCTTAACGGGGGGCTTAGGCGTTGTGAGCAAATCATCACCATCCTCGTCCTCGTCGCTGAAGTCGATGGCGTAGGGATCCTTGACGCGGCGAGTCTTGCGCTTAGGCATCATATCCTCATCATCGAACATCTTGTTAGTGGGTGCGGGCTGTCCCTTGTTCTTCAAGAGAGCCGTGTTGGAGTTGATGGACGAGTGAATGGAAGGCATTGATGACTCGGTTCCGTAAGTCGAGGCTTGGCTGTATCGAATGTCGGGTATGTTGGCATCGACGGCCTTGCCACCAGATGGTTCTTCGGCGGCGGTAGTGTCCCAGGGTGCGATGTTATGGGGGATGCGGTTGCTATTTGCGCCTGGAGGTCCCTGTCGGATAAAGTCGATTAGATCCGAGTTGCCACTACGAGACTCCATCACAGCATCACGGGGCATATAGCGGTTCCGATTGCTTGCCGATGAAACACGACGACCATCGAGGCTGATTTTGCCGGGGGTATTTGGGCTGCTCACATTTCGAAGTTGCATAGGACGGTTGTCTCCCGCGGGACCAGTAGACTTGATAAATTCTGCAAAATCTGCGGTGGATTCGCTGGGAACCCGGGCGTCTCTAGGGGCAGCAGACGGTCGGGGCCTGCCTGGGTTAGGAGATGGTAATGGCTTCATCCTATCGTCGCCAATCCGGTGGTGGGGAGATGGCCTCTTTATGTCGGTTGCCGCAGAGGATGACCTGGATCGGTTATGGGCACGAGCATCTTCACTCTTCCTTAATCCCTTAGTTGCCGAATTGTCCAAGGACTGCTTGTGCTGCCACCCTTGTTAGCCTAGTACTGTCTCAAAAAAAACCTGCTGCTCTACTCACGTCCATATTACGCATGTTCTCAGGTGTCAGCGTATACGTGATGGTTTGGTTGCTCTGGATCAGCTCCTCAAAGTTACGAGCCATGTTCGAGCGACTACCATTGTCCTCGGAGGTTCGGACTGCTTTCAGGCGACTCGTGCCTGAGGAGGCTGATGAGCCAGAAGTATGAATCGGCCGGGGAGCCTGTGCGGTTCCACCATCTGAATCCGAATCTCTTGTCTTTGATCGCTCTATTGAGACCATGCCGATGCTGTGAGTGGGGGACGTGGGAACCTTTTCATTCCGTGAAGTATGCCGGCTTGATTGGCCTGCCGTCTTTCGAGGAGCATCTGCAGACCTATCCTCAGGCACAGCCTCTGAGGTACTGGCAGAGCGCACGGGAGCCCCTTTAGGACCGGAAGATGATTGCTCAAGGACGGGTGAGTGATGCGGCGATCCAACAATGGCTTGCGGTCGTTTAGCTTCTGTTGGCGACGCGGCCTCAGGAACAGTTGGGGTAGAAGGCTGGTAAGCAAAATACTTGTGAGGCCTTTGTTCTCGAGTTCGATTTCTATCAACCTCTTCGTCCGACTCGGAGATGGTTGCAGCGCTAGAGATTGAGCCTCGCATGGCATCGACAGGCGAGCGGCTCTTGGGAATAGTGGCAACCGGGCGTGATGCAGTTGCGGGAACATTCTGAGCCTGCGTGTCAACTGTACTGACGCCATTGGAGAGGCCACTGCTCGAAGGTATAGTCAGGCTCGCCCGGCGGATACGGTCTGCCGCATCAGCTGAAGGAGAGCGCGACCCGCTGGGACTCTTAGGACCCGTCACATCGATAAGGCGAGCCGAGTGAACACTTGAGGACCTCTTGAGCGGGAAAGGACCACCAGTGTCAGACAGTGCTGGCGAAGCGCTTCCAGCTACCGATACTCGTGAAGAAGTCAAGATCTCTGCCTTCTCGTACGTTGGATCCTCATCCACAATTTCTTGTCGAGACTGAATGCGGCTTGTGATGATTTTCGACAATCGCTTACTCTTAGGAGCCACAGGCTCTGGAACAAACTCCTCTTTTGGTTTATCCTCCTCAGCCTTCTTGGGCTGCTCGGCACTGGTTTGCTCAGTCTTGGCACTCTCAGGCAGTTCCTCTTTATCTCCCACAACGCTCGTTTCAGTAGCGACAGGTTCCTTCGAGCGCTTTACAGCAGCGCGGTATGGTGAAGCGCCGGGTGTTGGGAGTGAGTTTGAGCGCTTTCGACCAGTGAAATCCGGCGTGTTGGGCTGCGACAGAGTCGGCGTGGGAAGGCCTTGAGTAATTCCTAGGGGCAGAATTAACAAACTCTTCGGCCGACGCCCACCAAGTTCCTCTTCAACCTCCTCTTCCTCGTCTTCCTCGTCACTATAGTAGGCCAGACCAGGAATCTCAATTTCATCCACATCATTATTGCCCATAGGAAGTGCAACCTCGGATGGCTCAACGGCTTCAGTGTGAGGCTCGGCTTCAGGGTGAGGCTCAGCTTCTGCGTCGCGGGTAGCAACCCGGCTGAGGGCAGGCGAGTCGGTGAGGACACTGTCTTGTCTCAGATTGCTGTTGGACGCCCTTGAAAACGGACGACCATTAAGGTCTATGACAGGTGATCGTATCCGCTTCTTCCAGCCCCTCCACAGTCGCCCTAGTGTTCGGTCAAGTGCCACTCTCTCCATGTCTTGCTCTTCGACAACAATGCGGTCAGCGACATCGGTGGGGTTTCGGGTTCCCTCATTGATTTCCTTCTGGAATTTCGCCCGCAATCTGTGGTATGCGGCCTGACCCGCAACAGTAAGGGTGAGCTCGCCCATATACTCCAGAACCGAGGTAAGAAAGATGGCGACGGCAGGGGAAATAACGTCGCAAACCTGCTCATTGGCGCCGATCTCAAGGTTTTCCTGTTCCATGTATAGGTCCTCATCTTCTTCCTCCATATCGCCTAGAGACGAATAAACCATGCATCGAAGGCGGGTGCGTTTCCAAACCAGTTCTAGGTCCCAGTCACGCGCCTTATCAGCGCCCTGGGTTGTAACATACTCATCCTCATCACCTTCACCAAGGTATTCGCGCAGCTCTTCATCGGCGTTATTGACGGCATCTTTCGCTAGCTTGGGCTTTAATACTTCGGAAACGGCAGGTCGCAAATTGGCGAGGGTAGTAGCGTGCGATCGGGAGAGAAAGTTGAAAAGTAGCTGATCGAGGAAGTTGTTGACAAGTTGTAGCGCCTCTATTGAGACGAGCGCAGGGTCGCTGGCTGGTTCGATGCCGTGCTGATCATACCAGGTGTCGGCGTGGCTATCGTGGTCGTTTGTAACAATCTGGGAAGCAGCGGAGGCGGCAATGAAGGCCGCCGAGGGTGATACAGAGAGCGGCGGCGACATGAGACTGTGGGCAATGGTGGAAGGTCGGTCACTGGAAATACTTTGTGTCCTAGATCTCACGTCGCGGGGAGAGATGATGCCGGAGGTTGGCCGCGACACAGCAAGGTCGCCATTTGAGGTCGCCATGGCTGCGATCTATATCTGTCGGCGGGTAGACCTGCAAAGGTCTCCCAGAGCACAATTCGGGGACAGGGAGTGGTCGCTGACCGTAGTCTTTCGTTTGCCTTGTGCGAGGCGAGCCGCAATGAACTCGGACAGGCACGGGATTAGGATTAGGGCCCCAGTTCCTATTCTGCAGGCTTGCGAAATATCGTGAGGGGAGCGCAATTCGCGGTGGCTGAACGGCAACGAATAGAGTCGACGGGTGTATGCTGGTTTCTGTTAGTTCAGAGTCACAATAAAACTGCAGTCTGAAGCACAGGAGTAAAGCGGAAAGTAGGAACGGAGAGGTGCTTTTTGTGTAACCACAAGTTGAAGACTGTACAACTAGTCGACCATTGGGGAGACAATAGCTGGTGGACACGGAAGCGCCATACGTCGCAAGCCGATGCCACCCAATTCAATAGCAGTCAGCAGCAGTCGTGGTTTGCCTACTTACTTACTTTGACCGTGCTTCCTGAGAGATGAACGTGATGGGGATAGGGATAACCGATCATAGACGTACCGTCGTGCAGCTACAGAGTCAGATGAAGTATCGCAGCGTCGACAAAAAGCAACGCAGTAACAAGAAGCAGCACCCCACGAGTGACAAAACGAAGTCGAAGAAAAAGAGATGTCAAGGTCAAGACGGGAAAGACGGATGTTGGAGAAACGAGGCGTGAGCGTGTTGTCGTCTCCTTGTTTGTTCAGGTCGCGCGGGTTTGGCTACTGCTAAGGGTCTTGTTCAGCCGGCGGATCGTATGCAGCCCCTGGACCCAGACTAATTGGGCGGCTTCTGTTCTGGCTCTGGCGCAAAAGACAAAGAGTCGACAACGTAACCTACCTACCCAGTTAGAACTTGTCCGGGAGAGGGGGGACCCTGAGGTACAGAATCGACAGCGGAAGATAGTGCTATAACGGAGGTACTATTGGAATATCGTCTCGCCGTTGCAGCGCAGCGCATCTAACTACAGTATAGTGCGGTTCTGTAGTAATAGGATTTGCGACGAAGCCTTGAAGTGGTCTAGCCCCCGACAGGGATAATAATGATGGATGGGGATGGGATGTTTCCACGGGCGCGGCCGGGGTGGGCTGGGATGGCAGGTCCGGCTGCGACTGGATGGAGAGTCTGGAAGCAGCTCCACAGCGTCCACCGTTCCTGGATAAGGGCCTAGCAGTATCGTCAGGGTTTGAGTCAGGGACTCAGCAGGGTCAGAGGGTCGACTGAGCCGAGCTGGGGACTTTTTAATTGGGATAACCTAAAAGGGGGGGCAGTTTCTTTGGAGTCAGGAGTTTGGTGGTGTCGTGCATCGAATTGATTAACGTTGCGTGGAAGGATGAAACTGTAAGAAATCGAACACTACTAGACCTAGGACGCACTGTGCGTGCCATGCGTACTTAGGTGCCTTACCCGTTGTCTATTCCATCGACAACATCCACTGGGCTTTGCCTCTCCCCAAAGAGGTCCTGTGGCTATAGCCTCGATCATGCAGCGGCAGAATCTTTGAATGTAAATTAATTACCTACCGGTTACCTAGCTTCTCCATCTCCATCTCCTTCCCATCTAGACTAGTCAGATAGCTTCTCCGCGATATTCATTACTAGCCTGCCTAGCTTCCAGCCTCCTCGTGGTTGCTCGGCAAGACCGTCTTTTGCGGCTCCTCTTATCATGACTAGCATAGACCAGACCATCTTAGTAGCTCGAAACTGGGCGTGGACTGCGCTACCAACTCATTGAAATGGATCATATACGCACCCATATACAGTGGTTGGCCAAGATCTATGACATCTAATGTCCTGTTGCTCCCTGGCTCACCACATGGAAGAAAACGGGGAGCGGACCGTGCGGGCAATTGTTTCTGAAGTTGAGTTGAGCCAGCTTGTGTTGTGCTGTAACTTGTGTGGTGTTGTCGGATCATCAGACATGTCTCTCACATTCTCGGGCTCCAACTCTACCCCGTTGTGGTTACCTACTTGGTTGCATTTCATGGATGTTTGCTTTCTCCCCGTTGAAACGTATCGACGTCTTGTCGTCTCAGATTTCTTCAAGACTCCATCTTGCTGAGACGCGGATGCTGTACATCACGGGCCGGGATCACGGTACAGTACATCCATCCAGTTCCACATCGGCATGCCCAACTTCGTCGTGACTGAGCTGGCTTGCGCTCTGCCGAATGGCAACAGCGTTTTTTTGTTTGTCCCATACACAATTCTCGCACGGACAGTCCGGGCTCAGCTTGTTCTAGCTTGTGCTGTAATTATTGTCAACTTCGTCAAAGACAGGCCGTAGCCAAGACAAGACCACTGAACTTTAGGTACCTAAGCTCGCTAACTATCCATGCCAGGTCATGGCGTGGCAGCCACCGTAGCTTTCAATTGGTCGGTGCTTGCGCTAGCCTTGGTCCGTGGACTGACCTGCTCCACAAGCCACGCGGGTCAATGGAATGCTGCTGGCCCGCTCCAAGTCCACCAAGGTATCACGATAGAACTTGGAACATACAGTCCAACCCCTGTTTTTTTGTTAGCTCGTGACATTGGAGGCCGATCGGCAAGGATCACTAACTCACCAAAAGGGTTATAGAAGTCCAGTAATTGTCAGTGGGCTACGGAGTAGAGTGGCCTTCAGTGGCCTTACAAGGGGGGCCCGGTCAGGTATCGAGCTAACAAAAATACAGGGGCTGAACTGTAAGTCTCAGGAGGCAGCTTGGAGCGAGGCGAGATAACGACAATCCCCCATTGCGCAAAACGGTACGCGTTTACAGATACGCATACAATGATCGGCAGGTCTAGGCTTCCCATGTGCTTTGTAGGCGGCGCGATCAACACCATGATCCAGATGAGATGAGCCAGCCACCTTAATACGGATGCATACTATCATCTACTCCTGTCCCGCTGCTGGATGATGATATCAACTTGGTTTATCTTCATCAGTCACTGATGGCCTGTCATCACCATGTTGGGCCACCAACCTAAGCAGACTGGCAGATGGGCAGAATCAGGGGTTGGGTTCACGCTCTCAGGTATCATGACTCTGAACGATTCTGTGATGGACGTGGGCGATGGTGTCTGTCCAGCCTTGTGTTGGTGCTAGTGGAGTGACCAAGACTCTGTCACTCAGATCACCAGGCCAAACAGATTCGCTCCAGTCAGAAGCCCTCCTCTATGTAAGACCGTGCGAGACGGTCCAGGAAAATATCAATAGTCGCTACCCGTTGTGGTGTTGTTACACCATCACTCTTGAGCGGCAACCTGCAGCTCTCGTCGACTCTAGGCTACAATCTCATTATCAGAAATAGATGGTTGACCAGATAAAAGCTCAATTCGCCTTAAATGAACGCCATAAAATATACATATAAAAAGGGCCCTACTCAATGGGGCTCGTCTCGGCCTCAGATCCGTCCCGTGTTGGCTGATGGTTTGCCTCCCCACCCTAAGCAGCTTGCTAGAGGTTGCTCAATCTGCGATCCTGCAGTGCTGTACAGAGCGACTCTGCGTGACAGACAGGTCGGGCATTTTCTCAGGTGCTGGGCGGACTGACTGGCTCCCGGCTCCACGGGTTGGGGTACGACAAAAGGATCGACGCAAAGAAACCTTCCCATCCGTAATGCTTGCCATGTCTTAGACATCTCTCACCCACTGACACGGTTCAGATGCCGCCGCACCGGAAAACTCGTTGGCTTCGCTGCTCATCATGACTGGCTCATCGTGCATTAATTGCATCGTGTCGTCACTTGCCCCGATCGACCTCTGAGCTCCGGCTCTGCACTAGTCTCATCCCCTTGCAGCTTGTCAGCTCAAATCACCCAGCCATTTCTAGCATAAGGCGGCGGCGCTATCTTGGCTGACTGCGTAGTATCTCACATGTAAATGAGAATAAAAGCTGGCAGAGATGATTGTCCAGAGCGCTAATTGGCGTGCCTGATTGCGTGCATGGACTTCGAGCAGTTAGTTACTATATTAGTTAATAGGTTCAGAATCTCCCAACAAGCTGTGTTCGGTTATAGATAACCAGTCAACCGATGCAGAGCTTCTTATTACTGCATCTATCTACACTTTTGGCCGCTTGCTCGTCCGTCCTTTAATCCTTTACTTGTGAGTATTGATGCTCGATCTGATCTTGGGATATTCCGCCATGCTGGTTTGGCTATGAACTCAATATTAATTAATGTATGCCTGTAGTAGTATTGCAGATACCAGCCAGTTGTGGCCCATTTCTAGCCTGTACGGCCCGTGCTCGAGAAACAAAACATCCATCCATACCTCTCGTAGTAGATAGACGCTTGGGCTTCATGCATCGCATCTGTTTGCTTGCTCTCCAAAGACATAATGACCGCCAGGCTCGGCCCGAAGTCTAGTCGTCCTTTCTGGCGCCTCAGCTAATAGCCTACCCTACCTTCGGGACAGGTCTTTGCGTCAATGTTTGCTTAGATCTTCAGCCCATCATTGGATGCTAATAACAGAAACATGAGCCCATGACGCCTTTCATGCAGGTTGCCTTGTCCTATTCGATATAGAACCTTGGGGCGGATTATGGTCTGCAATGAAAGTGTTTGCACTTTTCAAATTGTGGTGATAAAAATAGCCAACATCATGTTGGTCAGGATCTCATTTGCCCCGGGTGGTGGCTTATACATCGACACAAAGCACGTATACGAACAAAACTAAGAATCGCGACAAAAGCCTAATGTGTTGTGAATTGCATGTTCACTACTCCGGCTGGCGTTAAGCATGTGTGCATACTTGGGCCGCTCCACGCGACCAACAATGAGTCTATACTCACCAGCAACGCGACATGACAAGCTGGTTGTTTCCTCCCAGTTGAAAACACCTAAGGTATCTCTTCCTAAGAGTTCACCAGAACATGCTGTATGCTCTTCCTCTGTCTCTTCTCTGGCAGGATCTGATCGAGTCTAGGGGTTGTTGTCCTGTATTGACATTTTCAGGTGACTCGTTCCCTTGAAAAGAAACCCGCTGCTATCAAGCCGAGAACCGCACATTCAAGTTGCGATCCGGCAAAACAAATCAACCAATAATCCTCTCTGCTTTCTCTCTCCTTACTCAAACAGCTACTGACATCATCTCAAGACTTCAGGCGCTGAGACTTAGGGGCTGGCTGCGGCATGGACTGCTCCTTGGAAGCCCTCCAAGCTTCCCTGTCATACTTGTTAACATATGCAAGCGTCGAGGATGGCAGGACGATCTTACCTTTGGCATTACCGTATCTGCAAAGACGGCATTCTTCCTTTTCCAGACTGACACCCTCGATGATAATCTCGGGGCAGGTCGACATCAACTCGCCGCGGATGCAGACCTGGACGATTCGGGTGCTCAGTCGAGAGCACTCCTTGCACTGGACATTCTCGCCTCGGCACATTGCTGGTAGAAACAGTCAGCTTCGAGCTTGTTGTCGATTGGACCTCTTACTAGGAGCAGACTCACTGAATTATGAGAGTGGTAATGGCGGTTATGCGCTTTCCAACGGGGATGATAGATCTTGCAGCCAGGCAAGAGCTGCGATCAACGCAGATAAATAGATTAATAAAAAGAGTGAATGTTCCTCGCAGAGGTAACTTTCAGTGATACTTGTTCACAGTTTTGTCGAATTCACTTGCCGAACAACCAGTGTTCTAGATATGAAATCGCTGTGCTGAGTGAGACCTGCTCTTTGAAGTATTAGAAGAGTTAGTTGCTTGTTCTATTTCCTATAAGAGCAGACCTTACCTTTTTATTACAATCTATTAACTGTATGTATGCTCTGCCTATATTGTTCAAGTTGCTATTTTCATCACGTTTCAGTCTCTAGGTGTATCTGCAGGTGGGCTGTTTTAGAGCCCCTAAGCTCTTTGTTCACAAAGGGCGAAATGTAATGAACTTCAAGGACCACGGTTTCGTCTGCCTCGAAAGATAGTTCAAAGAACAAAGAGTCCTTACAACGTGGCCGCAAGGATTATTTACGCGAATTAGTGCGCACTATGTTGAGCTATCGCAGAGTTGCTCGATTGTTTCAACTTCAGAGATGACATTCAAGCAGCAGGACGAAATTCAGCAAGAGACCTAGCCTGGTTTTATGCCCAGTTGATATCTAAAGACCCATCTGTGTGCTTTTGAAATAGTTCGGGGTTGTTTGGCTGAGATTACCGCGATTGTTCTTGACAGTGACAAACTCAACTTCACGAGTTGTGAAGAGCAGTTTGCACTGCCAAGTCAGCATTACCGCGTATCAAGATACAACCTAACTTTGGAGCTTATATACCTGTTAACTTGATTGCAATACCGGATACAACCGGATATATGTAAGTGTTGGCCTAGGTATGAACAAACGCTCACTCTTCAACGTTTCGTTTCGGTCCTTTGTCTGCGTGATGTCAGTTTCAACTGCTGTATCGTATCGAGAGGATTTAGCCTTTGACAGGGTTAGACTATAAGTAAACGACGACATATGTTCAACTGTAGTCCAAGAACTGGGTGGATGGGATGGCCAGCTTCAGTCTGGCCTCAAAGAACGTATCCCATGTGTAAAGACTTTAAATACTTGAATACATTCAAAATTGCTATTCGTAGCTTATTGTAAAAAATACTATAATCTGCGACTGGCAAGACATGTTGCGTTTGGCCTTCTGCTTCAGGCAGCTGGATTCTTATTGTGCCTATTGAGGGTATGCCCGTCAATCCAACAATAGGTCACTGATCAGCCGGTCTCGACTATAACAAGATATTTACCTTTCACAACTTCACCTGTTCCTTTCACTTCAGTTCTTACGAAGCAACTCACCAAGTCACTCCTTTCTTCACGATGTGGTCCCGACCGTTCACTGTCCCGCGGGGCTATCTGCTTCCCTTCCTAGCAGCCTGCCTCTTTGTCATACAACTCGGCCTCTCTATGAGCGACCTCCCGTCTATCAAGCTCATGCAGAATATCGTATGCAAGCATGTTCACGAAATCGATAGCCCCGTGCTTCTCCCAGAAGAATACTGTCGAGATGAGCCGGTGCAGCAAAAGCTCAACTTTATTGTCATGGGGATTCAAGTCTCGACGACTATTTCTGGTGCGATTTTGTTCAATCTACTTCTCCGTATTCAGCTGTCAGGAAACAGGCGATACTGACATTTATCCAGCGGCTCTAGTTGCGTTTCCCCTAGGCATATTCGCGGACCGAATCGGCCGTCTTCCTGTGCTCGGCGCAAGTATCCTCAGCATGCTGCTCTCACAAGCGTATGCCATGCTCATATGCTGGAAATCGGAGAGTATACCGATTGAAGCGATATGGGGCCTTGGGGTTCCCCTAATCCTTGGCGGAGGACGGAGCGTCGCTGAAGCGATGGTATTTGCCATCATCGCGGACACGGTACTCGGTGAGAAGCGGCAGGTTATATGCTTGCACTCGGCTCAGACATCAGTGACTGACAACTAATGTTAGGTCAACGTCTTTTCAATGGGTTGTCGCCTCTGTTCTTACAGCGCAGCTTGTAGGTCCAGCCTTATCTGGGAAGCTTGTTCAGTCCTCGATATGGATGCCGCTCTTTCTTTCCTTGGGCTTAATATTAGGGGGCGGGATCATTCTCATCGCCTTCACACCAGAGACTTTGAAAAGAAAGCAACCTCGAGAGAACTTGAGCATAGATCCTTATGTCTATGGGCTAGAGTCAGACGTATTAGACTTCGAGTTGCCCAAGACGACATCCGCCTCAGTCTCACTTAAGACCATGTTTACTAGACCCCTCGTCTGGCTTCTGCCCGGTGCTGTCATAACAATTCCGCTGGCAACCATACAAACCGACATGGTCATCCGTCTGATGCCCATACAGTTCAACTGGCATCTCGACCGTTCGATACTTATCGTGTCTCTACGAAGTCTTGTCACGCTTCTTACCTTGTGCATACTTCTGCCTGTCATCACCTACATCTGGACCAAGCTCACGCGGGCGAGTTCATCAGCCCGCCACCGGAACTCAATTCTAGCTCGTGCAAGCTCGCTTCTTTTCTTCGCTGGTTGTCTTTGCACGATGATGGTCAAGAAGGAGGCCTTCGTCATCACGGGTCTGGCCATCTCGGCCCTGGGCTCAGGCTTGCCTATGCTTTGCCGTGCAATGCTAGTCGAAATGATAGGGGAGGATCGAGGCGGTATGCTATTTGGCATGCTGGCGGTCTGGGAGATTGTATGGTTCCTCGCCTGTGAGATGAGTATGGGGGCATTATTCGGTATAGGTTTGAAGACGTGGATAGGGATTCCATTCTGTCTGGGGATAACGATGGCTCTGGTGATAACCTTGACGTCTTGGCTAGTTCCGACGAGGCTGAGGACTGCTTAGGATGATGAATGCTCCAGTTTGTAAAACGCTGTTCCTTTATTCTCGTTCAACGAAGAGGCGTACCTACCCTGGAGCATTTTAATATCAATATTAACCCGCAACTCCTTGTACGTACATATGTTATCTCTATGTCGATCGCTTGAGAAAGATTTACCCCTGAAGGCATCCTGAAATGGGAAGGTTGATTCGTCCACGTCTTGTGGTTAATGATTACACAACATGAGGTAGGTATCGTAGCTATTGACCATGACATGCTTTGCAGATGATATTCAGAAGACGACTAGGCCTCCTCCAAGATTCCCGCGCAAGAGTGTTTTGGGAGGCTTACAAATAACTCCAAGTTCAATTATTGTGCTTATTATGCGTTTCCGCTGAGTATAAGCGCTGTATTTCACTTACAGGCATCCCCTGATCTTCATATGCAGGACGGACCATTGACAACGCAGTCAGCGGCTCTAGCAACTGCAAGTCTCAGATTGCTAGACTTTTCTTCTGCCAATGTAAAGCCGGACCCATCGTGAGTCGATTGTAAAAAAAGTAAAATTGATTGGATTTTGATTTTGTCTCAGTTGAGAATGCCCCGGTCAAAGGATCAGCAGAGCGAGGCATGGCCCAGGGTATATGCGGCAATACCCAATGGTGCAACTGTGTCTGCCGTGGCATCATACACCACCAACTGCCGTTCGATCTCGACTTAACTTAGTTCAACCTCGCTAACTTTGGAGGCTCTCACTGTACTTCCAAGCTCCGAAACCTGAGTCTTCTGTTAAGAGGCGATCTAACTAAATTATTCACCGCGTCAAACCGTGGAGGGGTCAGATTATAGACTGATCTACGGATACTACAGCACCATACTCACCCCGTCAGCTTGAGTAATTTAAATAGGTCGACAGTACCTCAGCTGAAGCCCAGAAGCTAGCTACGACAAGGACCAAAGAGCTCGCGCTGAGGCCAGAAAATAAAATGGCGGCTCAACAAATCAACACAGAAGAGGCCCTTCGCCGGGTCATCCACACCACACCCATCATAGACCATCACGCTCACCCGCTTCTTAAGCTTAGTGCTATAAGAAAACACCCCCTTCTCTCCATCGCTACCGAGGCGAACGGAGATGCTCTCAAAGACGCAAAGACTAGCCTTGCACATCTACGTGCTGTGAAGCTTCTCTCTGGCCATCTTGGCACGGAGCCAACCTGGGAAGCTGTTGATGCTGCCGTTGCCAGAAAGCAAAAGGGCAACTATGACGAGTGGATTCAAACATGCCTCTCAGGTATCGAAAACATATTGGTCGATGATCGTCTGGGCGATCCGGCTGATGTCGAGCCCTATCACACGCTCAACTCATTCACGAGGAGCCCCAACAAGCGTATCCTTCGTATCGAAGAGGTCGCAGCGGATTGTATCGAGAAGGCCTGTAAACAGTTCTCTCACCCTTCGGAGGCATTCTCGGGATCCGTCGAGAACTTTATGAATTCCATATACGATGCCCTGGACGACCCCGAGATTGTTGGCTTCAAGTCTGTCATCTGCTACCGAACTGGTCTTGCTGTCATTCAAATAACCGAGCTTGAAGTCCTCATGCAAAAGTTCCAGGTCATCTTTGAGGCTAGAAAAGAAGATGGCGCTGAACCATTCAGAAGACTTGATCATGAGCCCCTCAATGACTATTTTCTTCACATTCTGGCGGGCTTGATCCAGAACAGTGAGGATGAGCACAAGAAGCCTGTCCAATTTCACACTGGTCTCGGCGACAATGACATTACCTTGTCCAAGTCATCGCCTGCACATCTACAAGAGTTCATCAAGACATACCCTGATGTACCGATCGTTCTGCTTCATGCTAGCTATCCCTTTAGTCGAGAGTTGGGATACCTCGCGACTGTGTACGGCAATGTCTATGCTGACATTGGCGAGGTGTTCCCCTTCATAAGCCGTGAGGGACAAGAAGGGGTCGTGCGACAGATACTGGAGCTCTGCCCGATATCGAAGATCCTCTGGAGCACTGATGGACATTATTTCCCGGAGACTTACATCATAGCTGTGGACCAACTCCGAGAAGTCTTGCAGACCGTACTCGTGGATTATGTCTACAAGGGAGATTTGACCTGGACACAGGCAGCCCAGCTGGTTCAAGACATCCTCTTCAACAACGCGAACAAGCTCTATAACCTCGGGTTGGAATTCAAACCATTGCCATCAGACTCCAGTCTCGGACTAGAATCTTCTGAACAAAAGAACATTGCAACGTTGTCCCGGTTCCTCAAGAACAAGGAAGAGCCGAGATTCATGCGGGTCTTTTGGACCGATTTCACTGCCATGCCCCGTGTGAGGGTCATCCCTATGCGCCGTGTATGGTCTATGCTGCGAAACGGCGAGAACTTCACCCTTGGCGTGACGAAAGCTGGTCTTGGCCTCGACCAAGCAGATGTGCCGGTGCAGAATGTCACGCCAACAGGAGAGTACAGGCTGCATCCAGATCTAAGCAGCCTCCGTCTCGGCCCTCGAAAAGGGCATATTACCGTCATGGGTGATTTCAAGGAAAAGGACGGTTCGGCCGCGCCTTTCTGCGCACGAACCATCTTGAAGAATGCTCTTGACAAGGCAGCTGAGCAAGGACTCGAGTTTACGCTCGGGTTTGAGATTGAACTGGTGCTTTTCCGCCGTGGACAGGAGAAAAAGTACGAACCCCTGGACGGCGACGGACACGCGTGGTCAGTGGCCCGGGCCATGGAACACGAAGCGGCAATTGAAGTTCTCGAGGATGCCGTCGAGCAGCTTGATGCTGCTGGTGTGTACATCGAGTTGCTACACCCCGAGAGTGCCAACGGGCAGTATGAACTTGTCCTGCCCAAGGCACCGGCCCTCGAGGCAGTGGACGTTCTCCTGTATACGAGAGATGTCATAAGTAGCTGCGCAACAGCAAAGGGATTCCGAATGACGCTTTACCCTAAGCCGTACGCGATGGCCTGCGGAACAGCAGCACACATGCACATGTCCATCTCATCGCCCAGCTCATCGCCCAGTGGGTCAGACAAGGAAGTGTACGAACCCTTCTACGCCGGTGTTCTGAGGCATCTCCGAGCCATCGCGGCCTTTACGTACAGCAGCATGGTCAGTTACGAGCGCGTTCTAGACGGCTGCTGGGCCGGCGGCACCTGGGTTACATGGGGCACGCAGAACCGCGAAGTCCCGCTGCGCAAGGTCGAGGGCAGTCACTGGGAGATCAAGTGCATCGACGGAATCGCCAACCCCTACCTATCGCTTGCGGCGATCCTGCTAGCGGGTACAAAGGGAGTTGCAGACCAGGAGGAGCTGGTCTGGGGGGACTGCGCGAAGGATCCTGCGGCTCTGTCGCTGTCAGATAGAGAGGAGCTGAACATGAACGCAAGGCTGCCACGAAGCATTCAGGAGGCGTTGGAGGCCTTGAAGCAAGACGCGGAGCTGACCGAGCTGCTTGGTTTGGAAGTGGTGCAGAGGTACTCTGATGTCAAGAAGGCTGAGACGGCTATCTTGGAGAAGATGGGAGACGAGGAGCGGACGCAATGGATCATGGAGCGATACTAAGGCTGTCGATGAGGATGACCTCGGTTACCCTGCCCGGAGGAGATGGACATGATACAATAGCGTAAATGCCTAGTCGCTCGGCATCTTTGAACAGGTTTGCAAATCCATCGTCCCTGTCGGCTGAAACATTTTGTACCGATTATCTCGATCGTGACTCCGCAACAATGGGGGATGGAGTGCTATAAAAGTAACGCTCTTTGCATGGACAGGGCATTCGCGAATTCCGTGAGACTGGATAGGTAATAAAACACCAGGGATGATGCATGATGGAATTTAAAAATAAAAATATAAAATAAAAATAAATCTATTGTTTCTTCTTCATTCTTCTAGTCAAGCACCTGGGCAATACATCACATACAATAAACCTGCTCTGGCCTCTAGCTACTATAACTTACCGACGAAACTGACAGTTGGCTACGTCGTCTGCTGGAACGCGCTGCCTCGCCTTATTCCCTCGATTCACATTCCACCCAATATTTTGCTGGAATGCATTTCAATGTCACTTTCTGTAACAACAACATCCAATTGCTATTGTCCATGCGCTGACTAAAAACCATCCAGAGAGGTTTTGCTGCATGCTTTTGGCCTCTGATAGGCTGCGTCAACGCCGTTGTAAGTCTAGACTCGTTGTTTCGCCATGGATGGCATCAGATCATTTAACTACATGAAGGTACCTCTGAAGGTGGATCGCCCAAGCAAAAGTCGCTGTCGATCCGCCTTCCAAAATCAGATCTAGGGATAAAGAAAGCTTGGCGCGACTGACGCCCCCGCTGCTCTCGTTTTATCTACTATACCCGGGCAGCCGGGCAACCGGGTTTGCTCGCTTCTTTGTCCAGGGCTGCTTGCGCTGGACGTGGAAATTAATAACGGAGCAGAGCACCTCCCAGAGGAGTAATGTCCGCTTCCAACGGCTCTCTTTCTTCTGTCGATTTCTTTCTCTTTTTCATTTTCTCAACAAAAGTGATCGAGACCAAGAGCGCTTGTTGATTCAAACTCTGGGTCAATAGCCTTGATGAAAGACTAAATAAACCTTTGCATGGAAGAGTGTCCTGACTAGAGACGAGCCTAATGTCACCTAGGGTCCTCTTCAATTGCACGCCATTCGCAACAGCCCATCCCTAAAAAAGCCCATCATCGACTTCCATGGAGATGAGTGGATCAAACGTTTCAAAAAACAGTACCCGCAGGACTGACTGGAGGGCCCCAGCTCAACCACAGAATCATCCATTGCAAATGACTTATACGGGATTACCGGTAACCTGGCGACGTATAAAATCCCTTCAAGTCGCATTATTCTCCGCAACATTGACTTTCTGTAGATGCGGCACTCAAGCAGATCAAAGCAAACTTTATTGCACATAAACATCCATTCCTCAGCTGCTGGCCTTGCACCTTGTCAGCGGAAAGCACCGTGTCGCAGCCCATCGAGTTCCTCCGCGCTATGTAACAATGGATGGCTGAAGCCGCTTCTAGGGAACCTCGTTCCGTCCAATGGCGAATGGCTCAATGTGCCTTGCCTGTGCCTGTCCGTGTCTGTGCTTTTTTACTGTAATTGTCAATTGTTTTTCTGGGACCTCTTCCCTCGCTGTTGATCGATGTACCTACGCGATCGGCCGGGTTGCTGACGATCACTACCTTTTTGTTGCCTGTCGTTGTCCATCACCCGCAGCCGAACTCAATCTAGTTTCGAGTTTGTTTCTGTGTGTGTGTCTAGGTGGAGATCGAGCATTCAAGGCCAACATGAACAAGCACTACCCCATCGTCGAGTTGCAGCTTGCATGCGGCAGAGTTGCCGATGAACACAGCCATATTTGACGAATTCACTGGGTGCATGGGTACCAATTTGAGGAAATGTCATTGGGTAGTTTCAGCAATCCGAGAAAGACATTACATGACATGGGTCCTTGAAATCACCTCTCTTTGGGGGTTAGATGCAGTCGGGTCGGGTGCCTTCTCATTGCAACCAAGCCCACTAAACGGGCGGGCAGTTCACTGCAGCTTGATGCCTATGCCTACCTACCTTACCTTACCTTAGTAGGCATTCCCATACAGGAGGAACACCCAAAAGGTAGCGCCAAACTCGACGTGTCCCGCGCAACCCGCTCGGTCCGGTAACGACCGTATTTTCGATGTCCAGCTCGATCTCGCCCACGCTCAGAAATCCGACCCCACGGGAGTCAGTCATCTGCACGTATTGAATTCGTTTGTCTATCGAGACCTCACACTTGAGAATACAGACAGAAGAAAGACAACGAGTAATTCGAAGTTCAAGCAATACCATCCCATTCCCTTCCCATCCTATCCTCTGCCCTGTCCATAGACATGGGAACCCAGCCTGCCTTATCCAATCCAATCCCTTCCTCGCTCCTCTAGCCTCCCCCTCCACGCGTCGGGTTCCCCAAAGGGCCAAGCTTTTATCACTGTTACCGTACAGCCTGCAGCGCAGCTTGGTCCCACGCATGCCCCAAGACTCCGCCGATCGCTACCCTTTCAAACACGACTCTCCTCCCAATCTCCATCCATCTCCCCCAGCTCTTACATCCCCAGTCCCAGTCCCAGTCCCAGCTGGTCTTGTGTCTCCGCCAGCTGCAGCTGCGACTTCGCACGACTCGCCTCGCTCATTCAGACTCAACACTCACCAGATCTAATACTCACGCAGAAGAGTAGAGGAAACGCGTCTCGTCGGTCAATTCCAAATCGCCCCTCGGCTTGCTGGTCGCTGTTGACACGGCTGCCACCCCGGGAAGTCCGAGTCAGCACACCACGGCCTCGTCTCTAGTCTTTCAACAGCTTTCGCCTCCCTTGGCTGTGCTGTCGATCATCGATCCACAACCACAACGTCCCTCCACGACGGGCACCTCGAGTAATAATTCTGGGCGAACGGCGATAGCGACGACGGTGGACGACGCCGAAAGCTAACATCGAGCCGAGTTAATTTGAGATCAAAGCACTGAGGCGAACCTCATCTTCGCTTTGTTACAATTGTCATTCAACTTCACTTCACCTTTCGAGGACGATTCTCTTCGCCCCCCTCGCCTGCGCCTTGGACTGTCCCTATTCTAACGGAACCGACGATGCCGCGTCGCCGCGCTCGGCCCTTGGATTCTTTCTTCTAGCCTGCCTATCATGCGGATCGCCATTCGTGAGCAGCTTGCGGCCCTCGTTCTCTTCGCCGTTCTCGTCTCTCTTGCCATTGTCTCTATTCCAACATGGATTTACGTCAATCGCTTCGTCGTCGACATCGAGCGCGATGGTTTGCAGCTCACGGCTTCCCTCAAGGCGTCCCGGATTTCTGCAGAGCTTGACCTCATCGAGACCACCGCCATGACCATCTCGTCTCGAATTCTTGTTCAGAAAGCAATCATCAATTTCTACGACACTGGTAAGCGAGACTGGGCAGAAGCTCGTGAGGACCTTGAAAGTGCACTCACAGTTAGCACCAGCTCTGGTCTGCTGCAGATAAGGCTATACTCGAGGAACGAAACAGGCGCCTCCAATGGCGGCTTGCTCAACGTGACCTCCCGAGCAGTACCGGAGATCATCCTGCCTTATACCAACTCTTCTGACTCCGAGATTCGTCTCGGTGATCCTGGACAGGGTTACCCCCCCACACTCTTTCCTAACATTACATACATCGATCTCAAACGCCCAAGCTCTCTGCGGAACAACACAACCGCTTTTGCAGCTGAGGCTTTCCCAGATGTTCGGATTGTCCGCGATGGTGGTTTGCTACTTGGTCCTCTGGTTCTGAATGAAACCGCATCTCTCCTTTCAGTGACGATTCCTATTCGAGACAATAACGATACCTTCGTCCTTGGCTACATGACTGTGGTTTCCTTGGCCGAGTCCCTCGCTGCGGTTCAAGAGTCTCGTGAAGGATTGGGCAAGTCAGGCTCTGTCCTGCTTATTGGCCCTACTGACCGAGCAAATCGCTTCAATAAAACCCAACCCGCCAGCAACGCAACATATCTACCTGACCGAGATGAATTCGGCAACGTGCTGGTCAAATTTATCCTTCCTCCTAAAAACCCGGAGGGACAGAAGGATCGCCACGATGTCTATCAGTTTGTCAGCGAGTCTGGTAATAAGGCATTCCCTGTCAAGAAATACCCGGCTGCATTCGATTCCTTCACCAAGCAGTACATTACAGTCAACAATGCTAGTGCACTCATCAATACTCACAACGAACAAAATGCTCGCGTCGCTGCTGGATTCGCACGAACTCAAACCCCCCTGGTCAACTGGACCGTCATTGTCGAAAAGGCTAAATGGGAAGCTTACAAGCCGATCAACACTTTACGGAACATTCTATTGGGAACCGTTTTTGGTACAGTGGGCTTGGTAGCATTACTCGTCATTCCCTGCGCTCACCTTAGTGTTCTACCGATTCGAAAGCTCAAGGCTGCCACAGAGAAGTCAGTCAACCCTCCAGGGTACGAAGATTCGTTTATCGATTCCGATTCCGAGTTTGGGGAGGAGATTCCAAGTTCCGGAGGAATGTCGAGACGCTCGAGAAAGAAAGGACCAATAGCCAAGTTCATCCGACGGCTTCAAGGCAAATCCAATGGACCAAGCTCGAGTCGAGATGTCGCCCGTCGAATGTTCAAGATCCCCGGAAAAGTAGACGACCGAAAACATTTTGTGACGGACGAGCTGACCGAGCTTACGCGAACTTTTAACGATATGAGTGATGAATTAGTGAAACAATATCTTTCCCTCGAGGTCAAGGTGGCTGAGCGCACAAGGGAACTGGAGGAGAGTAAAAAGGCTGCTGAGGCGGCTAATGAGAGCAAGACCCTTTTCATTGCTAATATTTCCCACGAGCTCAAGACGCCCCTCAATGGCATCCTTGGCATGTGCGCCGTGTGCATGGAAGAGAACGACATTGTTAGGATCAAGCAATCCTTGAAGACGCTCTACAAATCTGGTGACTTGCTGCTCCATCTATTGGAGGATTTGTTGAGCTTCTCCAAGAACCAGATTGGTCAACAACTCAGCCTTGAGTTGAGAGAGTTCCGCTTGGCCGATATTCGGTCACAGATCTTGACTATTTTCGACAAGCAGGTGCGAGAAGGAAAGATCAACTTTTCGGTAGAATTCATCGGCTCCGAGAACATCGACGTAAGCACAAGTCCAGATCGAATGAACGGAGAGACAAGATTGCCAGCACTGGGCCCTCACGGAACCGGGCGACTTAAGGATATGTGCCTATGGGGCGATCAGCACCGAATACTCCAGGTCATCATCAACTTGGTGAGCAACAGTTTAAAGTTCACACCTCATAACGGCAGTGTCTCGGTACGCATAAAGTGCCTTGGGGAAGCAGACTTGGTTGCCGAGTATGAGAGCCGGGCATCGTCGATTTCCAAGAATTCACGGAATAACTCGCGCACTGGGCGCCCTCGACAACGTGGTAGCGCCAGCTCAGGGCATTCAGGCGGCTCAGGAAACCGAAATTCGGGCCAAAAGTTCAACGGTACAGGAACCGCTCTCTCCATCAACCCAATGGACCCCAAGGCGACTCCTCACGTGCAAGTGCGCGAGCGATCACCTACGCCACCTCCGCCGGGTGCCAAGGCGTATGTTTTTGAATTTGAAGTCCAAGATACTGGCCCGGGTATCCCAGAGCATATGCAACAGAAGGTTTTCGAGCCTTTCGTTCAGGGAGATCTCGGTCTCAGCAAGAAGTTTGGTGGCACTGGTCTTGGCTTAAGTATCTGTCATCAGTTGGCTGGCCTCATGGGTGGCTCAATAAGGTTACGAAGTACTTTGGGCGTGGGCACAACCTTTACCATGCAGATCCCCCTGAAATACGTCAAGGACCGGTAAGTTTTCCATGGCTAGCTGATCACGGCGTCACTAATAGTTAGATCCAGGACTTCCAGCACTGCCTCAAGCAGTGTGAAATCCCGCCCAACGAGCGTAGATGCCAGCGACATCGAACCGCAGCGTGCCGCCCCCAACCCTCCCAAGCCTGCGGCCGAGACTAAGTCGGCCAGCGCTCTCAACCCTCAACCTCGATTGGTCGGTCTCAGCCAACCGTACTTTGCTGCTGATCCTCCGGCTATCAAGAGCACAGAACGAAGAATGGCTGAAATTGATCGGGCCATGGCCAATAAGGGTGACCAAGGCAGGTTACGTGTTTTGGTTGCAGACGACAATTCGACCAACATTGAAGTCGTGAGCCGGATGCTTAAGCTCGAGGATGTTTATGACGTGACTATCGCCAAAGATGGTCAGGAAGCATACGACTTGGTGAAAGCAACGATGGAGAAGAATCAATCGTTTGACGTGATTTTCATGGACGTCCAGATGCCTAACCTCGACGGACTACAAAGTACCCGGCTTATCCGCGAGATGGGCTACACATCCCCAATCGTTGCCCTAACGGCCTTTTCCGAAGAGAGCAACGTCAAGGAATGCATTGACTCTGGTATGGATGAGTTCCTCGCCAAACCCATACGACGCCCCGCTCTCAAGCAAGTTCTTAAGAAGTTTGCAACAATCCCTGAGGAGCCAGAGAACGAGAAACGCTCTTCTTCAATCAAGCCAAAAGCGAGAGCGAATGGCAATGCCGTTCAGCCACATAAAGAAGGAGGGAACGGCGCACCGAAGGAGAAGCATGGATGAAGCCCTATTCTCGAGATTTACAACGCACATACAGACGCCATGACGAGGAATGCCAGAGAATCAACGGCCGCCACATGACAGAAGAGTGGCTGGTCAGTCACACATTAACAATTTTTATACCGAAGGGACAGCAAGCCCCGCACTACTACCTCCATCCACATACATCCCTTATCTATTTGTTTCAGGTCGCAAAAGTCTAGCGGGAGAGGATCGCTTTTTTCGGAGTTTGAGCATGTTTCTTTATTGGGTTTCCGGGAGGGCGCGGAATAGGGAAAGAATTCCTCTGCTGTCTCTGGGTTCATTCAGGTTATCATCATGCGGGTCTACAAGTATTGTGGTCTTTTTCCCCTTCTACAATATTTCACATCTAGTTTGGCTGCTCTTCTTTTTTTGGCCGTCACATACAGTCGACAGACCCGCGCATGCATAGGTGTACACGTTTTGTCCCCTTTTTTTATAGTTTTTATTCCCAGGTCATCCGCTCCAGCTCGGAGGAGAATGAAGAGAGAGGTAAATGGTCTGAGTCTCAGCATTGAAAGAGGAGGCAGAGGAGAGAGGGGGGGAGAGAAAGATGGAAGAAGCGTATGTACATACTCACGTAATTATATATATACGATAATACTGTGATGAAGGAAGAACAGAAACTTGTCATTTGGACACTTGAACGTAATGTTGTATGTAGTAAGAGTTCTAAGGTGATGGATGTTATAAACGAGCCCAAGATCAACGACGTGTGAGCTGCTCACAGACATGGTATCAACTCATTCGTTGATGCTCTATTCAAGCTATCTAGATGTCAAAAAGGTGGTACCCTTTGCACGAGAAGGCGCAGTGGCAGAGTGGTCTAATGCGATAGACTAGAAATCTATTCTCTTCGGAGGCGTCTGTTCGAATCTCGGAGGCGTCTGTTCGAATCAGGCCTGCGTCGGTGCCATACTTTTGCCGGTGCCCACCCAAGATCGCTTTTTTGAGTTTGTTAGTAAGCATGAGGCGATCGAGAGCCATGGATGAGGTAGATAGATAACTGGAGTAAACACGATCGAGTGTTGGTCAGATATGGATGCCTGTGTTGAGGCAGCCTTGACTCCAGGCACAATTCAGAGAGTGGCAGAAACTCGGGCTCTCAATGAAGTACTATATCGGATGCATAAACATCTACTCTGTTAGGTACCAGGATATTACGGATACAGAGCTAAGATAATCTACGGATACATAGGTAGGTATACCTGCAGCTTCAGGGGACTTTTTCACCCGAAGCTCCCGGTGGATATCCGGGCCCCCGCCAGAGCCAACGGCGCCTGTCACTGCCACAGCCACACAATCTTTTTTTGAGCCAGGTGCATGCATTTACGAACTGGGCGGGAGCGCATGGGAGGGATGAAGGTACGTACCCCTTCCCTCAACACGTAACGCTTCACGAGCCACAGCGCGCGACCTGACCCTTCCATTCTATCCCCGTCAGCTTCAGCGTCGTAAGAGGTCGCATCTTTTTTTTCCTCCCCTCACATCTCGGATAACCCTCTATCGACGACATTATCCCCGTATCGCGTGTAAGGAATTCATCGTTCGGTTCTGACGACGATACAATGGCCGACGACCAACCCCGTGGCATCGACCATACCGATTCCCTCGACTCCAATGATGGCCCGAAGCAGCCGGACAAGAAGAAGAGTCGACGCCCTGCGAGTGAGTTCTTTCCACCATGAAAGGAATGGATGCGCTAGATTCACTCTACTATACGCGCATCGCATCGCATCTCATCTCATCTACGGAGGAGAACGCATATTGATTCATGCATCATAGATACTGCCTTTCGACAACAGCGTCTAAAGGCCTGGCAGTATGTCATGCCTACCCTCATTCCATCCGTACATCTATTCCCCCGATGCTGATATAATGCGACAGACCCATCCTCACACCAAAGACTGTACTACCTCTTTTCTTCGCCATCGGAATCATATTTGCTCCCATCGGTGGTCTGCTGCTGTACGCGAGCGCTCAGGTACAACACCTTTTAATCGCTGTACCTCATCCGCCAATTCTAATGCGCAAATCCAGGTCCAAGAGATCCGACTCGACTACACCGATTGCACTGTCGATGCTCCCATCCTCAACAGAGACGGCGGCGGCTTCAGGGGCATGCCCGGCAGCGCTGTCAGCACCGCATTCAAGAGTTCTAATAGTTCCGTGAATGCACAGTGGGCACGGGAGCGAAACGTCAGCGTGAAGCTTGACAACGGCGTCAGGGTGCGCAACGACCGATGCCATCTAAAGTTCACCATCCCCGAGGAGATGGGCCCTCCCGTCCTCTTCTATTACCACCTCACGAACTTCTACCAGAACCATCGCCGATACGTGCTCTCCTTCGACTCGGACCAGCTCAAGGGCAACAAGCGATCCTACAGCGACATCCACGACTCAGACTGCACTCCCCTGTACGGTGAGAAAAACAAGCCGTACTACCCCTGTGGTCTCATTGCCAACTCCATGTTCAACGACACCTTCTCCAGTCCTGTGCTTTCAACCCCTCCTAGGGCCAGTGGCAATGAGACATGGGAGTACCATATGAGTAACAACTCAGGCATCTCGTGGGATAGCGACAAGGATCTCTACGGGAAGACTGAGTACAACTACAGCGACATCATTCCCCCGCCCAACTGGGCCGAGCGCTACCCCGATGGATATACTGAAGACACTCCCCCTCCGAATCTCAAGGAGTGGGAGGCTTTCCAGGTCTGGATGCGAACTGCAGGCCTTCCCACCTTCAGCAAGCTGTACCAGCGCAACAACTCCCAGGCCATGTGGTCCGGAACTTATGACCTTGTGATTGATGACCGTAAGTCGAATATTCTCTGTACCTCGGGCATATCTAACTTCAGCGCAGGCTTCCCAACCCGAGAGTACAAGGGTACCAAGTCCGTCATCATCTCTACTCGAACCGTTATTGGAGGACGCAATCCCTTCCTCGGAATCGCCTATATCGTTGTTGGCGGTGTTTGCATTGTTCTCGGCACCGTCTTCACAGTCACTCACCTTATCCGACCCAGGTTTGTCTCCCCAAGTTCTATACCAAGTGTCTCTCTTGTCACTGACTCAACAATAGAAAACTCGGTGATCACACCTACCTCTCGTGGAACAACGCTCCTGGCGCTAAGTCTGGTCCCAGCACGGCCGTTGCTTCGGGTCGCGAACTCCGTCCTGGCGAGGCTTAGGCAGCTCGCGATGACTCTCGCGCTCTTCTCGGAGCCCCTACAAGCCCATCCCTTGCTTCTGTCAGATCCCCTCGTAGTATCGTAGGTGGTGTTTTGTACCCTGTTACATCAACGCCGTCTAGACGCGAAGCGTCAGGTATTTGAGCCAAGCAATCTACACGGTTAGTAGATGTCACGAGAAAGTGCGTTGATCATGTTTGGGCTTTTGGGGGGTTTTTTTTTTTTAGCGACTTCGCTCATGTGGCCCCTTGTTTTTCTGTACGACTACTTATTTTGTAGCCTCAAACTGTTGCTTTATTTTTGGCTTTGGAAGGGTTTAAAGTCCTCCATCAACACTGGCCTCCTAGTGCGCGCTGTGTTGGCCTTGCGAGGCCCTTACCTACCTGTCCTTTTTGGAAAATACAAGGAAAAGGGGGAGAAAAAAGACCGAGGATTGCGTTTGATTCGCACGTATCGTTATATGGGTAGTGAGTTTGGGCGCGCTGCGACTCGGGATTAAGGATAGAATGAACTCAATTATCTACAAATATGTCCTAACTGCGTGATCTTCTTGGCTGGCTGGCACTGAAGATGCTGTGCTGTTGTACTGTTTGTTGTTTGAACGGCACTCAATAGTAAAACCATGGTCCAAAAGAATATCGTCTAGAATTGCTCAAAATCATGAATTATCTTAACTTGACTGATGCAACTGCCCTTTACCGATCCTGATCATCTCAAAATCAATGTGAGATGAAGATAAATCAATCATCTCACCACCAAGCTAGCTATTATAAATTTGCTTGTCTCCCATCGATATCATCCCGTCCAAGGAACTCGAAAGCTCCCAGCTAAATGCAGAAACCAACAAAAAAAAAGGAAAATTGTAGGTTTTTAGTACAAGTGGTGAAGCAACCGACCAACATCTCCTCGTCTCATATTGACAACCAAAATATCATCTCTTCGCCGCGATGATCAGGGGTACTGCTGCAGCTTATCGCTTACGCTTCTTCTTGCTGCCACGGTCTTCATCCTCCATGGCGCTCTCACGGTCTCGCTTCTTGGCCTTGCGCTCGAGCTCATCCCAATCCTCACCCTCTTCCTCCTCGCTGTCAAGCTCGGCATCCTCATCATCATCACTAGCATTGCTGCCAAAGTCAGAACCTTCGTCACTGGACTCAGACTCCTCGTCGAGCTCCTCATCGTCCATCTCGAAAGCAGACTCCTCATCAGATTGGTCCTCACCGCCAGACTCATCCGAGTCAGCTTGCAAGAAAGACCAACCACCGTCGGCAAAGAACTGGTGGGTGTCTGCTGTGACAGTCTTCATGATAGTTGGCCAGTTAAGGTTCAGGGGACCCTCAGTGTAGGCGATATCAGAGGAGTCGAGGTAGTCCTTGACCTGATCAAGGAATTCGACAGGGATAGTGTTGACGTGATAAGGGGGTCTTGTAAAATCCTTGAAGACAAAGACCATATCAAAGTTCTTCAGGCCAAACTGAACACGCTCCAAATGGGCGATTTCAACTTCCTCAATGGTGATAACCATGAACGGAGGTTCAACAACTTGGATGAGGCAATCGGTTGTAGGCTGGACAAAGACGTTGCTTCGGAACGGCACACCGTGGAATCCAAGGTCACGGATAGGCATGTCAACCTCGATACCTTCGTTGCGGCCAGCCTCAGCAATCTTCTGGGCGAAGCCCTGGAACAGTCGGTCCAGGTCGGCTCTCCGACGTCGTTCCTCCTGCTCTGCCTCGAACTCATCTTCGTCGCCATATCGGTATTTTCGCTTGCGGTTACCCGTCTCATCAAACTGGATGTCTGTTGCTTCTCGGTAGAACTGAACATCCTTTGTCTTCTTCTTGTTGCCAACGATGATGGGGTCCTTGAGGTGAATGTGGATGATGACAATCAGCTCATGCTGGCAAGGTTGGAAGAAAAGGTGCTTGACGTTGGAGAACAGCACATCCACTCTGTGTTGTGCGTTCAAAGGTGAGATGTATCGAATACCGTTCTGGTGAATCTCGACCTTTCCTGGCACTCGCTTGCCTTCCATAGCAGGACGGATGTAGACGTTGTCCAGAACAGCCGGTCGTCGGTCTAGATGTTGGTTAGCATCGGCCAGTCTAAAGGATTGTCGATATCGGCTTACTTCTTATCTCAACAAGCTTATCCTGCTCAACGACATCTTCCATGTCTTTCTTCTCCTGTTCCTTCTTGACCGCATCGCGCTTCATGTTGGAGATTTGAGTCGCTATTTCATTGTATCTCTCACCATCAGACGATCGGAAAGTCAAGCTCCGGACGAAATGCGCCGAAGCATCCTCAAACGGCTGGTCGTCCTTTCTACCCACACCCTGGCCGGGAGACAGGAAGTTGATACGCAGGAAAGACCATTCACCTTCGTCACTCTTACTGGCGTTCTTGATGGTATTGATGTGAAATGGGACAGGCCTTCCCATGATAGGCAGCACAACTGTGTTGTTCTTGATATCGACAATAACTTCAAGATTCTTGATCTTGGTGGGGAACTGGTTGTCTCTCTTGTAAGACTCGAAGCGCTTGAACTTCTTGACCTCGCCACCATTCTGGTCACTTGTAGATTCCGAGAATCTTGCAAGACCTTCCCTTTGCTTCTTAGCTGCAAGCTCCTTCTGGTGCTCGCGTCGCTTCTTCTCGAGGTCGTCATTAGCGACCTGAGTTGTGCGCTCTGAACGAAGTCTCGTGCTTGTGATGTTCTTGGTAGCAACGGCACCAACGCGGGAGTCCTTCTTCTCCTTCTTGGGTGCAGGCTCAGCTTCTTCGTCGTCCTTGAAGAAGAACGAGTTGGCGTCGGCGCTTGTGGGTGCTTCGGCTGTGAACACCACGGGCTCTGCTGAAGTAACTCGGATAGTGTCGGTAAGAACAAGGGCATATACCTTGCTGTTCTTGTCCTGAGGATGAGGGTTCTCGACATCTTGGAACCCGGTGTTGATGATAAGGGTCATGCCGTCCTTCAAAGTCCTCTGATTTTTGGCATTAAGAACAAGGGTAGGGTCTTTGTTCTCCAATCCAATGCCCCAACCAACGTTCTTCAAGAAATGCTTCTCCATCTCTGGCTTCTTGCTCTTGATGATGCTTACGGCCCTGCCGTACACCTCCTTTGCTGCCATGCCATCGCGAATCTCCTTGATGATAGTGTTGTGAATTAGAGTGAGGAGCTTGTAGCTGCTCTCCTGGGCCTTGTTGGGGTCAACGAGATAAGTTCGCGCGATGGTCGAGCAGTAAGACTTGTATCGAAGGCCCATGGCGGCGATGATAATACCTGCATGGAGATTCTCGTCGTTGGGCTCGCCAGCAAATCGGAGATCGTACTTGCCACCACTCTGGATCGATGGTCCCAAAATCCAGTCCAGCTGGGCGGGATCAAGGTCAGAGGGAAGCTTGCCTTTGCTAGGCAGTTGCACGGTCTTCCAGAATTGGTTGTCGTCGAGCTTCTTGTCAACTTTCTCAGCCAGGACCGAATGTTTTACTTTCTTTTCTGCATCGAGGATGTTGGACATTTCGTCGAGGAAGTACGGAGTCATCAAGGCCACGCAGGCCTTGGAGGCAGTTCGCATCGCTCGGAGCTCGCTCTCGTCTTTGACGGCAAAGGCATATGTAGAAAGTGCTGCGGAAATGTCGACCTGAGTAACATCTTTGCACTGCTCGGCGAACAACTTCTTCCACTCATCGACGAAAGGTCCTCGGGAGGTATCTTTGGCGATTGTGCCAACTTTGTTCTTGAAGCGCAATTGTTAGAAAAGTGCAAGTTCCAGATATCGACCAACTTACCCCTGCCTCCTTAATCTTGTCTGTAAGCTTAATGAAGAGTTTCTCGTTCTCAGCGGCATCCTTGCCTCGCACGAGCACCTCGATCGGGAATCGGCCGCCTTTAAGCTGTTCGAGATGCTTGGCTTGAATTCAGTCAGTACAGGTCGATTTAGGCAGACGTGAAAATTGTGAGCGCACCTTTCTTTGCTGTTGTGAGGATATACAACGTGTCCAGCGTGAACAGCATTAGAGTTGTAGGGAACTCATATCCAAGAAGCCAGAACTACAGTCTGTCAGTATATCCAGCTCGCATCCGGTTTTCGATTCTGGGGGGATCGCATACGTGAATCGCGTTGTTCTTGTGAAATTCGGGAATCTCCTCAACCTTGCCCATCATCACGACTAGGGACTGGGCGCCGTTGAACAGGCTATCCTTGGAGCGAAGGTCATTCTTCCAGGAAGTCGCAAAGTGCGAGATGCGCTCCTGGAAGAGCTTGCTGTCGATCTTGATCTCGGCCATCGTGGCTGATGGATGCGCGATCGAGAGTGAGGGGGAAGCTGAAGGGGCGAGGAGCTGATGACGGGAGTATCGTGACGCGGCTAGAAAAAGTGAGGTCGCGTTAATGATCCAGGTTGGAGCTCCCTGTCACGTGACCCTGCCAACGCGTTACTTGGGTGAGTGATAATCCAAGCTTGAATCAGGCTACAGTATCAGAGGTAAAGTATATGAACAACTACAAAGATAGAATAGTCTCGCCTTTGTTTTGGTTCTTTTGTTTCCGTGTTGAGCTCTTTTCCTATGCGGATTTCCTACGCATGCTAACAACATAGGTTTCGAGAGGCGAAAGAGGGTGAAGCAGGCAGTTGGAGTTGGTGGAGCAACCAAGTCGAGATCCCAAGTGAGGGCTCAGGTTGATGAACAATCCCCTACGAGTGTTTGGAAAATATTTGTAAATTCCGGCCGACCTGGTCAGATTCTAACAGCGGCCGGGTTTCTGAAAAGCTTTTTACTTGGGCGTGTTAGTTTACTGTGTATGCGTTACTCGCATGTTTGTTCGTGACCTTGTTAGGCAACGTACTCAGCTATGTCTGACGTTGGGATGTCGACTGCTGTAGCATCTTAAACATTTTCGTCAAAAAAAATTTGCGAGAAATGAGGAGAAGCTTTGGCATACTCCGTACATTGGCTGAGAATTAGTTTTGGTCTAATTTCGGATTTTAAGTACATAGACTGTACAGCGGCAAAGCTCACCTATGTCGACCAGTTGACGGACTAGGACGTCTCAGTCTTTTCTTTAGCATACCCTTACAGCTCTCTATGTAGGTATCTGACCGATCAGCTTTGAAGCAAGTACAGATTGATTACGTCTTAGATAGGAAGGTTATCATTGACATGTTAAAAGGCGTTTAGCTATGGACAGTCGAGTAATGTGCATTATAGACTCGGACTACTGACACAGAAGTGAAACTGCATTTTCCCTCGTGACAGTCTCGGTCTTCTTTTTTTCGGGCCGTCTTTTGTCCTCTCGTTATAAAATGACATATTCTATAATCTCAAACCAGACTCCAGATGCCGTGACAAACCTCCGCCTCTCGGCGCCGCTTTTCGGGAAGTGGAGTCGGGAGTTGTGACCCAAATCCGACCCCGCGCATGTCCGGGTGAACATATAACCAAACGCGAATGCCGGATCTTTCCTTAAGACCTTTCTCACAGACTTGTCACTATAACTTCAACTACTCCATATCTTGTATACCTCAGCCACTCTCTTCTCGTTTAGAACATTCCTCAATATCCTCTCAAGAATATCCCGACTTCTACCAAGCCACCTACCCTAAACAACCCCTCCATCATGAGAGTCCCCTACGTATCCGACCCTCCTGAGACCAAGACCGAGGAACATGCTGCCATTGTAAAGCGCATAGAAGAGCGCCGTGCTCCTCGACCTCTCCAGCCCTTGGATCTTGCTCTTCTTCACTCGCCTCATGTTGCTGATGGCTGGAACTCATTCCTCGGTGCTGTCCGCACCAAAACGTCGCTAAGTGACGACGTGCGCGAACTCGCCATCTCACGCATTGCCGTGTGCAATAAGGCCTGGTATGAATGGAAGCATCATGCACCACTGGCTGTCAAGGGTGGTGTGCCAGAGACTGGACTTGAGGCTATCAAGCAGGACAACCTTGGTGAGCGGCCTGCTGAGTTGTCGGAGAAGCAATGGGCTGCGTTGCTGTACACGGATGAGATGACCAGGAATGTCCACGTCAAGGATGAGACGTTTGGCCACTTGCGCAAGTTCTTCAATGAGCAAGAGATTGTTGAAATCACAGCGACGGTAAGATAATCCCCAATGGTAGTCATAAGCTTGTTCTAACGCCGACAGGTCGCCTGCTACAACTGTGTAAGCCGTTTCTTGGTGGCGCTCGATGGTAGGTCAACATTCAAAAGTCATTCTTGGTATAACTGAAACTAACGATGCTATAGTCGGGGAGAGGAATGGTACCGGCCCCGAAGCTATCTCTGGTCATTGATAGAGGGCTGTGTCCTCCAGATCTCCCAAGAACGGCAATGAAATGAAAACAAGTCTATCATGATCATGAATAGTAACTCATAAACAAAAAACAAACAAAAGAACAGAAAAATCAAGAACACCGGTCGAAAAGAAACACCGTAACTTAAGGCCACGGGAAAGGGGTATCATCCCATCTACAAGAAGCGAAGAGAAACCAGCTGAACCAAACTCCCCATGTCCCCATATCCCCATCCTTGCCAAACCAACCCGTCGTTAATCATCGCTCATTTAACCATGCCTTCTGTGGTCGTGGCGAAATGTCCGCTGTCATACCGGACTATGCTCTTTTGTAAAATGTTGGTGGCCACCTGGCCGCACCAAGAACGCCGTGCAATGTGTAATGTCCATGCTGTGTGGTCGCACTGGACAGCCTATAAGAGTTATGCCGTGTCGCTGTAACCGGAAACCAAAACGTAAATAAAACCAGAAAGTCTAAGACCAAACCGATGCTCGCAGATCATGGTGACTTGGAGTATGATTTTGACATTGCGCGTTCAATCGAAGCGTGACGCTGATGCATCTTGGGCGACGTCTGAAGTTCCTGGACGACTCCCGCCCAGCCCTTACGACTAGGTTTGGGAATGGGCTCCTGGTGATTAACGAGAGCCTGGGTGGTCAAACTGCGCAAAGGAGGACGATTGATAATGCCCTCCATCAGGCCCTTGGGTAGAATAGGACGAGTTGGAGTCTTAAAAACAGGTGACTTTTCTAGATCCCTTGGAGTGGGTAGAGGGGGTGGAGGTGGAAGAGAACGCTTCTCAGGAGTAGTGGTGTTCGCGTTTGATGCGACAACGCCCATGTAGACGACGAGGAAGCGCATGCGTAGCATGTCAAGTCTACGGACCCGATCCTCCAACCTCGATCGCTTCGACGCCCAGAGCAGCCTGGCGGTAGTCCTTAGCTTGTTGGTGTCTTCCTCCAACACCATGCCATTGAGGTCCTCGCGCAAATCATCACCAGTCTTTTGAATCTCCCTTAGGAGCTGTGTCAAGCGGATCTTGTCCTCGAGGCGCTGCACTTTTGCGACGTCGCGATCATAGCTCTCGTTCTCCTGGACGGAAAAGTCGGCAGTATCAACAAAGGTCGCAATCTCGTGCGGCGCCGCTTGGTACGCGGCCGTATAAGAGGAGATGATCTGGACAAGGACGATGAGGGACAGCGTGACAGCGATTAGAATGAGGATGATAGTCCACTGAAGCATATTGGACTCGGCCATGGTTGAGCAGAGCGTCTAGATGGCAAGTCGAGGCGGTGGGTGAGGCTATCGCGCATGGTCCTTTGGGCTATGTGTTTGTGGGAGAGAAAAAGGAGAGAAGGGGAGGAGGCGCACAAGATGCAGGCAAGGCAAGGCAAGGCAAGGCAAGGGGCCAAAAGCGATGACGAAGAGCAAGCGCAGGCGCAGGCGCAGACGCAACCACAACCGCAACCACAACCATAACCATAACCCCAACCCGCGTTTGTTGTGTGCGCTCTAACCAAGCACCTAGTTCTCTAGGCTCGTGCAAGCCGAGCTTCCATATTCGTGCTCAAGCGGTGGTGCTGGGCCACTTGGTGCAGATGGCTGGGGATAAAGAAACCCCCCCTGCAGCTGCAGCCATCACATGGCCAGTGGGATGCGCGACTTGATGGCGTTGTAATTGTCTGACTACTATGGAGTATACATGGCCCCTCAGACCGGGCAAGCGGGGGCGGTCGCCGTATGAATGCAAACGTGCGCGCGGAAGTGCCGATGAAGAAACGGTCAAGATGGGATCTGGTGATGCTGACTGATGGTGGTTTACGACAAAACGCCTCACCCGTTACTTAAAGTATGTACAAATACCTACGTAGCTATCACGATTCGTTGCTGTCATGGTTTAAGAGGATGCACCGCAAGCCTGCTCAGATTGGCAGTCTCCAAGAACTAATGCTGCGCTGCCGAACCGTTCAGCGGGTTTTTACATGGCATTGGCGGACTGGATTGCATTCCGGGTGGGCTACCTGCAGGTTGAGTATCACCATCGGTTGGATGTGACCAATTCTTGCAGGACGCTATACTAGGCTTATTTGAGTAGTGTCTCGGTTATCCAGGGTGTCAAAGCCCATCGGGCATGAGTTGAAGGTCTGGAATTAGGGTTACTAGAAGAGCAGTGGATCAGGTCTAGGGCTTGAGGAAGAGGAAGGGAACTGTAAGACATTAATAAAAATTTGTTGAGGAGGATATTATGAAAGTATCCTGAGTAGTAAGAGAAGTTGGCTGGTGTTGGGATTCAAGGATATGGTTTATTCGGAATAAACTTGATTCGTCAGTTTAGAAACGCCGCTATCAGTTTGGCACCCAGTAAAATGCTCGCGGGCCGTTGAAAGGTAAGCCGCGTGAGGTGGTGAGGTGGTGCCAATTACCCATACGTTTTCTTGTCCTCCAAGGTTCTTACATTTTGACTTCACCGATGCCCTGTACCTGCGCCAGTCTTGCAGCTTGTCAGAATCACACAGATCCTTCTCCACTAATATCGTCTTTGCATTTTACACTACCAGTATCGCTCTCTTCACCATCTTGTATAGACCTGATCCAACATTATGGCCACACCAAAGACAGCCACGGCGGTCGCCGACCCCGCGGCGCAAGCGCATCAGTTTCCCCTCCCAAAGATCCTCGAATACCCCGCGTCGACCCCGCCAATCCTCATCACACAAGGTGCCGAGGGTCGCCTCTACAAAAGCACTTACCTATTACCCGATCTCCCCTGCGCCCTCAAGTATCGCCCTCCCAAGCCCTGGCGACACCCGATTCTTGATCAGCGGCTCACGAAACACCGAATCCTCTCAGAGGCCCGCATTCTCGCAAAGTGCCGTCGCGATGGCGTCCGTGTCCCAGCCGTCTATGCTGTGGATGAAGCTGCTGGGTGGTTGATGCTGGAATGGATTTCTGGAGGCCCCGTCCGCAAGAGCATCAACGAGCGTCTTGGAAATAGAACAGAGGGTATTGAGGACGATGCTGAGCTGAAAGATCTCATGCGTAGGATCGGCACTGCTGTAGGTAACATGCACAAAGTCGGCATTGTTCATGGCGACTTGACTACAAGCAACATGATGCTGCAGCCCCCAGCCAACCCACCAGATGACAATCCCTTGCACGGAGAGCTGGTTGTTATTGATCTGGGTCTTGCGAGTGGAAGTATATCAGATGAAGACCGGGCAGTAGATCTCTACGTTCTGGAGAGAGCGTTCGGTAGCACACATCCACGGGCAGAATGTCTCTTTTCAGAGGTGCTTGATGCCTACAGTCAGACATTCAAGCAAGCCAAGATTGTGCTCAAGAAGCTAGAAGAGGTGCGAATGAGAGGCCGCAAACGAAGCATGCTCGGATAAGAACAAAAACAGAAAAGCCGTCTTGCAGCCAATTTCCCTACCATAGTGTCTAAAACTCCGTGTATCTGATGCTCGCTGATTTGCTAAAAACAAAAAAATATAAATGGATAAATGATGCCACCACATCCATCATATGTGCTTTCATATCCAAACATGCCAGTAAACCTCATTGTCTTATCTTCTTCTTGTTCGACAATTGCCGACTATGGTCTCACCAACTCCGCACCCGCAAAATATCCCTTATTCTCGATGACGCCTCGATCCTGCACGAAAGCTGTGTATCGCACGACCCATTCAGGCACAAGCTCACCAGCCAAGCCGGCACCGTTATTGCCGGGATCGGCAAGCAGGCCCGCACCCTTCGGACCGTGGCTGAGGAGTTCTCGTAGAGTGCCGTGGGGAAGAATATCGGTACAGTCGCTGTGGACATGCAGCTCAACACCTTCGTTATCGGCTAGCTCTTTCAGAGGAGGTGGAACATCGCAGCAGTTGCGCAGGTTGATCTGGTCAATAACGGGTCGGACGCTTGCGCGCTTGATGAAAGCGCCAAGCTTCTCGCTGCCGAATTCGGCCACAGCAAGACGCTTCACAAGGCCTTGCTTGTGCAGACCCTCGAAAACCTTCCAAGTCGCAAGCTCTTCTTCCAGGTTGCCCTGTTGAGCATTGGTCTTGTCTGCCTCCCACTCACAATCTCCTTCAAATGAAATGCCGGGGAATGACACGATCAGGAGATCGATGGTCTGGATGCCGAGTTCTCTCCGGACCAAGTCTAGAGCTTCCTTGACGTGTTGCTCTCGAGCAGCAACAGACATGCCTGAGAGAACAAAAAACTTCACAGTGATCTCATACTGGCTCGGCTCCTCCTGCAGGCCTGCGGCGTTCCAATTAATGCGAGGGACGTACAGCGCATCATCCTGTTGCTCCGTCCAGAGCTCGACAGCCGTATGCTTGCCATTGCCGTTGGGCGCATCGCCGTTCGTAAAGCCGTTCGTTCCTTGCGCATCGATCGCATAGTCGCGCTGAGCCTCAGCAATGTTGTCGTGTAGAGAATTGACCAGTTCGAGGTTGGATCTGCTGTTGCCGGGTTTGCGAATAATGGAGGGGCCTGCCAACATGACATTGCTAGCGAGAGGGGTTTTGTAAGCATCGAGATAGAACCGCACACAAGTCAGATAAAACGTACGCTGTGGATAGAATAAGTCTCGTCATGGTAAAATTGTGTGAGATCAGTAAGGATTAAGAAGAAAAAGGACGTATTCACGTGTAGGAGAAGAAAAATAAGAGAGAGAGATGGTTCTAGGCGAGACTTTTAGTAGCGAGAGGGAAATTTTCGCCGTCGGGGTCTTCGAGGCGTAAACTCGGAGACGCCAGAGCAAGCTGCAGACCAAAATAGTCTATCACAAGGCGCGCCTAGTGCTATGGAAATGCGTGGGGTAAAAGCAGATAGCTTAGTAATCTTTTGTCTCCAGGAGGTCAAAAGCTTGCAATTACGAGCGACTTTTGAAGTTTGTGTCGGTATGTTTACAGTACCGGTATTTATCTTTGTCATGGCTGCAGCATTGTGAACCATGGATGAAGATGAGAAGTGACTTAGCGAATGGCTCTTAATGGCTACGGGAAGCAAATTAAGCTTGGCATCAGAGGGAGTGCATAGTCGCGTGCTTGACCTAAGAGATGGTCAATTTATGACGAAGCATCCATTACCATTTCTTTCACGTCAAGATCGGAGATTCTATTACCGGTTTTTTCTACATATACGTGGGGTTTGACAAGGTGTTTGTCGACGCCATGCTCTTCAAGCCGTCGAATCATGCCTAGGTCATCCAACGGCTCTCATCAGACTAACTTGGTTGAATAAACTCAGCTGAGATCATCACTGAGTAGAAGCTTCAAATAGAAGCGATTCATTGATAAAATATCTCCATCAACACCTTGGCTTGATCAAGTCAACTTCAGCCGGCGCGTTCTTTGTCACCGTAGCTACAGTTTACTGGAGCGACTCGTTGATTTGCCGGCCCTGCCAGTCCAGTCAACGCTGCCCAGGAGGGGAGTAGAGTGGCCGTGCAAAAGTTCCGACCAATAGCACTTTTTACAACTAAACTCACTACCTTTTCAGTTAAATATAAAATACTTATAAAATAGCTTTTAAAT